>JAJJID010000550.1:0-22713 GCA_022204955.1 Macrophomina pseudophaseolina
GTCTAGATACGGTTATTCTATTCGTTCTATAGGTAGCTACTAATGCCGTATCTCTCGGCTAGAACTTCTAGTTCGGCAAGGGTATTCTATTTATCGGATAGTATTAGAGTATCCCCTAATTATACGCTATTCTTACTTTCGGTTATACTCTCGTAAAATTCTTCTATACTACTATTAACGAGTTCTTAGTCTAGGGAAAAGTTATTAATAAGGTCTTTAATTTCTAGTATTTCCTCGTTACGTATGGCTAGGTTTAACTATTAGGGTTCGAAGGGGTACTATCCGGTAGCTTACTTATCGCCCTAGTAGATAGTATAGTTATCGTTAAAGTAGGCGGTTTAGCTTATAGCCGTATAGTTAACTTTCTTACTTATAGTAGATACGGAGCGGGGTTCTTTTTCTTTCTAGGTGGCGCTAGCGGTAGTCTTACCGGGTTTATTCTATTATAGATAGCGGTATTAGGGGTTCTACTTATCTCCGTAGTAGATATAGAGTCCTTAGTTAAAGCGTTCTATTTCTTACTCCGTCTACTAACATTGGGGTTATCGTTTATAGCCCTTATCGTTTTATTAAGTAGCGTTTAATTCTATAGCGTCGCCTCCTTCTTAAGTATATTTAGGGTATATAGGGCGCGAAGTATTAGCTCCGTAGTTATTTCCTTTATAGTGCTCCGTCTATCGCTTGAAGAGGCGGTTATTGTACTTAATTACTAGCTTAATAAGTTCGTCTAGCGTTTTAGAATCGTTCTAGGTTATAAGTTAATCCTTAACTTTTTTCTTAAGTCCTCGGTAGTAGTAATCTATAAAGGTGCGGTCCGACTAGTTATCGAGATAGGCTGCGGCCTTCTAGAACTCGGTAATATACTCGGCTACTAAGGTTTTCTATTAGATGTTTATAATGGCTCGGCGTGCCTTATATACTTTATCTAGATCGCCGAAGCTCTACTTAATTTAGTTAATAAAGTATTTATAGCTAGCGAAGATCTTACTAGTATCTTTCTTCTATTAGCTTAGCTCCTTACTTATACGGTTCCTAAGGTAGGGTTCGAACTACTAGGCTACGGTATCGCGTAGGTACATAGTAGCGAATATAACCTTTCGATTCTTACTTTCGAATTCGCGAGAGTTAAAGAAGAAGTAAAGATTAAGTTAAAATAGAAAGGTTTAGAGCTTCTTTCGATTGCCGTAGAAGAGATTAGGTTTAGCTATCTTCGTAGTAGTTTTCTTAACTCGGGCCGGCGACTCGTTTCTAGACGTAAGGTCCGTCGGGGGAGTCGTAATAGAAGCTAGTACCGGAGTAGGGATAGCTTAGTTGCGGAGCTTATTTACTTATTAATAAAGCTAGGTATTCTCGTTGGTCTACTCCTAAAGTTATCCGCGTAGCTCGCTAATCTAGCCCTGTATGTCTTGGATAACCTAAAAAAGGTCGGCTATAGTTAGCTATAGGGGACCGTTGTTATTTATATCGACGTCGTTTATTGTGTTACTTAGTTAGCATTAAGTATTAGGTAATACTATCTTTCGTTAGTCGTTTCTCTCCTCAGAACTACCTTCTCTTATAAGGATAGTAGTTAAAGTATAACGGCAGCCTCTTCTACTAGGCTTTAGAATCACCTAGTAGGGTCGAGTAATGGTAAGGTTTACCTTAAAGAATAAGAGAAGGGTAAAGAATTAGAACAATAGGTAGCGATTACGTAATAGATTAGGACGCGGTACGCGTTAGGCTTATTATCTCTAATAAGTCTATATTGGAATCTTAAGTTAACTACGAAGGTTAAAGTACTATCTAATAAGTATATCTATATACTATAAGAGAGTTGTAACAATCTAGATTAATATAGCTGGATTAAAGTAGCTAGATTAATAGTATTAAATTAGTGTCCTTAGATTAAGTTAATTCTAGTAGGTCTTTATAGGGCCCACGTAACTCGGGTACTAATACCTACTTTCTAGAATCCGACTTTTAATCTTCTTCTATAAACGATAGCGATATTTACCTTATTTATTATTACGTAACGTGCTTCTCTACCGGTTTCCTAGATTCTACCCGCGACCCTTACTAAGGGAGTATTATACCGCTAGACTATAGTCCCTTATAACTGTGGCCTTTTATCCTTCCCGTGCGGGAACCGTTCCCTTAAGGGAGTTATTTCCCTATGGGATTCTGTTACGCCGCTTGCTTTCTAACTAAGCTCCCTAAGTGCCATTTCCCTATAGTTAGTATTCCCCTACGGGATTTCCTTCCGTAAGGGTTCCTATCCCTTGGGGGATATTTGTCCGTGCGGGACTAACGCCCGTGGGGTTTGTAACAATACTACTAAGTTCTAAAAGGCCGCGGCCTATCTCGATAACTAGTCGGACTATATCTTTATAAATTACTACTACCGAGGACTTAAGAAAAAAGTTAAGAATTAACTTATAACCTAAAACGACTCTAAAATACTAGATAAACTTATTAAGCTAGTAATTAAGTATAATAATTACCTCTTTAAGCGTTAGATAGAGCGCTATAAAGAAAATAACTACGAAGCTAATACTTCGCGCCCTACGCACTCTAAATATACTTAAGAAGAAGATAACGCTATAGAATTAAATACTATTAAAGAAATAATAAGGGCGATAAACGTAAATAGTAACCCCGATACTAGTAGATAGAATAAGAAATAAAATATTTTAATAAAAAACTTTATATTTACTATAAAGATAAGTAAAACCCCTAATACCACTATCTATAATAAAATAAGACAAGTAAAACTATAGCCGGCGCTACTTAGAAAGAGAAGAAACCCCGCTTTATATTTACTATAAGTAAGAAAGTTAACTATATAGCTATAAACTAGACTACCTACTTTAGCGATAACTATACTACCTACTAGAGTAATAAGTAAGCTACTAAATAGTACTCCTCCGAACTTTAATAGTTAAACCTAGCTATATATAATAAGAAAGTACTAGAAATTAAAGACCTTATTAATAATTTTTTTCTAGACTAAGAACTTATTAATAGTAGTATAGAAGAACTCTATAAAAGTATAACTAAAAGTAAGAATAGTGTATAATAAGAAAATACCCTAATACTATTTAATAAATAGAATATTCTTACTAAACTAGAAGTTTTTACTAAAAAATACAATATTAGTAGCTATCTATAGAATAAATAGGGTAACTATAACTAGATAATATAAATTCTATACTAAGAAAGCCTTACTCTAAAGATTATCTAGAAATAGCACTAGAATACACTTTAGAAAACTTAGATTAAATAAGATAAAAAGAAGTATAAACTCTTAGTAACTATATATATAATACTTCTTATATGCTACTACTAAGAAATCTCTATACGCGAATAAATAGACTATAACTCTCTTTAAGAACTAGTAAGAATTCTCTACTAGTACTAAATAATAACTATTTAGAATTATATACTATAGTAGATCTCTAACAAGAAACTTAATCATCCGACCTTTAGATACTAAGTATAAAAGAACTAGGTCTATTAGTAAAGATAGTTAAATAATAGTAACTAGACCTATTAGAAGTAAGTATACCTATAAGTTAATAAATAGGAAGATTATATATATAGTAAAATCTATAGCTAACCTAGGTTAAAAAACTAGACGACTTCCCTATTTAGAAACCCTAGAAGGGGCCGTTAAATAGATTTCTTAACTAGGTTTTACATATACTAAATAGTATATACACCTTAGAAAAAGTTCTTAAAATATTAGTAACTATCTACGGATAAACTATAATAGCTATACTTAATAGTAGAGTAGAAGATAACTATTAGGGTAATAGGCCCGCCTACTACTACTATATGCTCTATATGCTTATTATATGTAACGCACAGGCCTTAGCTATAACTAGGCCACTATAGCTAAATCCTTATGACCAAGGATTCGCACCTAAGAATACTACTCTTTAAAGGCTCCCTGCTTATAACCTATTATTTACTTATAATCGAATCCTTTACAGTTTCTTTTAGAAAAGCAGTCGGCCTTAAAGAGCTAAATATACTAGTTCCGACGCTTTCGAAAGCTAAAGGACAATCATACGATAATAGGCACTAGGCGTTAACAGAATCGCTTAAATACTCGAGTCGAATCAATCGAAATAGGCTTATTAACCCTCGAAGACCGTTCAACGCTAACCGTTAATAGGGATATCCGGGACACTAATCACCTATCTGGTAACGTAGCCGAGCTAGGGGTAGCTATAGCTGCTAACGAGTTATAGCGCTTACGTAGCGCACCTACCGAAGGTATACTAGAAGCTAAGCTTCTAGAATACCTTAATCGTATTAAGCTCTTATAGTAACTACGAGCCGCCCTTACTAGCAAACGACCAACCGTTCCTATGCCGAACACAGGCGAAACGCATGCGAAAAGCATAGTAGACGATAGCGAAAAGCGACTCGACCTCCTCGTAAGGAACCCACCTCCTAAACTCGAAGGCCTTACTTAGGGTTTATACGACTTATAAATAAATGCAGTAGAGACACGCTTCGGCGTACACCGGGTAAATAAGGACTATCTTAGAAGGATTCTTTAGGTTACTAAAGAGCTATCTAAGTATAAAACCCTCTCCCAGTACGTCCAAAGACGTTCGATAAATAAGGAGAAGCCAGAGCTACTTTAGTAGGAGTTTAAGACGTTAGTATAGGATTATATTTGTAATTCTATTATCCACCGCCTTAACAACGCCGTTAGTTACTATACTATAGTAATGAAGAAGGGCTAGAGGTTTATAGACTTCTACGCTTAGATAAAGATGTATAAGAATAAATTTATATACTAGATTCATGACGTAGATTACTATATTAACTAGATCTACTCCCGACTTCTATTATCTATATGTATAGAGCTCGTGCGCCAGTCCTTTCTTACTAGGGTGTAGGTAGAAGAGGATTTAGTAGCCGAAATCCAATGCGTTAAGTAAACTCTAGAGGTAATAAGGCCCTATAAGAAAGGCGAGGAAGGATAATAGTCGTAGAGGACTAAGCGCCCTCTTATTACCCCTGGCCCGGGACGCACTAGGCCCTATAAGGGTTTTGGCAATAGCAAAAGGGCTAAAGGGGACTAATTACGGTCTAAAGCGTTAGCTCCCCTAAACGTAAGCGGTTTGCACGAGTCTAGTACCCCGAATACAGGCAAAAAGCAGGCCAAAGGCCACGCTAACTAGGCAAACTATAAAGGTAAGTAAGGCTTAAGAAAAGAAAAGCCCTAATTACTTTCCTCTCCTCCTTACGGTTAGGGTCTTAAATGGAAGGTAGTTTAAAACATATAAAAATTATTACGTTAATAGAGACCCTATCCGGTCCTATTAAAATCCGAGCACTAATAGACTGTAGTTACAATCTAAACCTCGTATCTCTTAAATACATAGAGCGACTTATCTTATAAAGTATATAAGCTAGTATTAAGCCATTTGCCCGCCTTCTTAATAATACTACTATTATATTACACGACCCCTATATCGTAGAGGTTACTACGTGTAACTCAAAGGGCGCCATATACACTACCGAACCCTAAACCTACTAGAGTGGCTCATTTACGGGCTACGATGTTATACTTGGCATATCCTAGTTAAGGGCTGTCGGGCCTATTATCGACTTTAGAAGAGGAACGTTCTGCTAGGATATCGGCTCGCTAGAGCTTACGCACCTAGTAGGCATTAAGGAACTACTCTAGGACCTAAAGCTAGAAGAGTAAATATATTTCCTCTAGCTATCTAATTACTAGCTCGTCCCTAAGGGCGGCCTAGGAAATTAGGAAGGTAACCTTAACTCTTCCGTAGCCTCTTAGTATAAGGAAAGTATGCTTTAAGCATATAAAAAGCAGGGTAGGGGTAATAGAAACCTAGAAGGGCTCCGCCCTAACCGAAAGCTTACTTACTTATAAGGGCTATACTCCCGCATCTAAAAAGCATGCGAGCCGTATAAGAAACTTGCCAGTTTAGTAGATATACTCCTAGATAGAGTAGCTAAGGAGGTCTGCGACGGGATTCCGAATATATATAGGGAGTACTTAGATGTCTTTTTAGATAAATAAGCTACTAAGCTACTGCAATATACTAAGTTTAACTATACTATCGACCTCGTTATAGGTTTCGGACCGCCGTTAATGCCCCTATATGGACTCTCCTAATCCGAGCTATGGATCCTTAGGGAATACATTAATAAGGCACTAGAACGGGGGTGGATTAGGTATAGTAAGTCACCCGCGGGTGCGCCTATTCTCTTCGCCCCTAAGGTAGATGGCACTATGTGGTTATATATAGATTATAGAGGCCTAAATAAGGTTACCGTTAAGAACGGCTATCCTATACCTCTTATAGGTGAGTTACTGGACCGCCTAAGCACCGTAAAGATTTTTACTAAGCTAGACTTACGCGATGCTTATTACCGAATCCGTATAAAGGAAGATAATAAGTAGAAAACTATATTTAAGACTCGTTATAGGTATTTTAAGTACTTAGTTATGCTATTTAGCTTAACTAACGCACCCGTAACCTTCTAATCATATATCCACCGAGCCCTAGGAGGCCTAGTGGACATGATTTGCGTAGTGTATTTAGATAATATATTTATATACTTAGCGGACGAGTCCCAATACATTAAGCACGTAAAATAAGTCCTTTAAAGGCTATATAATTAGGGCCTCTACGCTAAACCATCTAAGTGTAGTTTTTATACTAAGTATATTAAGTTCCTAGGGTTTATCGTTACCCCTCGGGGGGTCATTATGGACCCTGTGAGAGTCGAAGTAATTAAAGACTAGCCGGAGCCATAAAGCTACCATAATATTTAGGTTTTTCTAGGCTTTGCTAACTTCTATAGGTGCTTTATTTAGAATTATTCTACAATGGTATAGCCACTAATAAGCTTATTAAAGAAGGCAGCCTAGGACCTAAATCCAAATATAAAATGAGCACCGAAGAAAGAGCTAACTAAATAGTATAGGCCCTAGGAGTGGCCCGCAGATATAAAGTAGGCGTTTAGTAGGCTAAAAGTATACTTTACGCGTGCGCCCGTCCTGCGGTACTATAACCCGAATCTACTAGTTATACTTATTACTAATACCTTAGACTATGCCTACAGCGGTATTCTCCTCTAGCCTATAGGGGCTAAGGGCGATTAACGCCACTAGCACCCCGTTACGTACTTTAGCCATAAATTTAGTAGAGCTAAGATTAGGTATAACACCTACGATAAGAAGCTTTATGCGATTGTATAATATTTTAAGTATTAGCGACCCTACCTAGCACACGCATAGATGCCGGTGCGGGTACTATTAGATTATAATAACCTTTAGTATTTTATAATAACTAAGAGCCTTACGGCTCGTTAAGCCCATTATGCCGAAACCTTAGCTAAGTTTAATTTTAATATCGAATATAAGCTAGGTAAGTCTAATCTAGCGAACGCCCTTTTAAGGCGCCTAGACTATGCCCTTAGCTTTAAGGAAAACGAGAAGAGAACGTACCTTAATACTATATTATCTACTCTATAGCATAAACTTAAACTTTAGGGGCTAGGAGAGCCCCTACGCGCCACCAATAAGCTTAATGGAAACACCGTAGAGAGCTAGCGTAAAACTAGCGGTAGTAATTACCGAACCGCTTTAGTCTGTTCTGTTACTTATAAGGAATATAGCGAGTTTACCTATAAGGGCGAGGCCCCCCTAGCCTGCAGCGGCTATAAGAAGGCTAGCGCAAGCTTAGTATAAAGCTTTATGCCACGGACTATAGTTATAGTAGCTACTATAGCCGAAATAGCGTTATTAGATACTTCTAAGTCGCTTACTAACTTTATCTATACTAAGTAACGAAGGGACACCTTCTATATAGAGGTACGGGAATAGCTTGCTAAAAGAGTACTTTTAGCATACGATTAGTATACGATCGACAGGTAAGGGCTCCTGCGCTACTAAGGGCGGGTATACGTACTAAAGTGTACTCCGCTACGCGAGGAAATCCTGCTTAGAAATCACGACGATCTAAGTAGTAGCTATTACGGCGTTCGCTATACCTAGGAAGTTCTTTCGTAGAAGTACTACTAGAAAGGCATTACTACGGATGTTAGAGAGTATATATAAAGCTATAATACTTACTAACGTAATAAGGCTCGCTAGTATAAGTATTATAGGTTACTATAACCGTTACTAGTAGCGGCCTAGCCTTATAAGTACTACTCTCTTAATTTTATAACGTAGTTTACAAGCGAGCCGCCACTCCAAGCGAGCCGCCACCCTCACTAACTTTACGCGATGCATTACCTTTCGACTACAATAGCTCAACCAAATACTACTCGATCTACCTATAACGAAACAGATATCTTCCTCGCTATCTTAGCTATTAATAAGAAGCAGATCCGGAGCGTAAAGCGCGCTACATCGACATTTAACATTCCCCGCACCATACTCCGCGACTGACGTGCTGAAGTCACCTTACGACGCGATTGCGAGCCTAATTCAACGAAGCTTACAAAACCGGACGAGGAGGCAATTATTCAACACATACTTAACCTAGATTCGTGAGGCTTTACGCCTACGTTGGATGCAGTGCGGGATATGGCTAATAAACTGCTTGCTGAGCGCGCTACTGGCCAGGTTAGCCAGAAGTGGCCAAGGAACTTTATTGGGCGGAGTCCACAGCTTATAACTCGATTAAATCGACCATATAATCGCCAGCGGGCCTTGTGTGAGGATCCTAAGGTCCTTAGCGAGTGGTTTAAGCTTGTATAGCGTGCGAAAGAGAAGTATGGCATCCTTAATAAAGACACTAAGCAACGTGTGCGAACTTACGTCTTAATCAACTCTGATTCACGATTAGATTTAAAGGTATTAAGATTCTTCGCCTACGTTAATCGTCCAGTCGCTTGATTAGCTTACTAAGGGCGCTGAGATAATAATTTATTCAGCAGCCCTAATGCGCGATCAGATCGCAAGCCTTCAGAAGGCAAATAAGGCCGCTATAAAGCGTATACAGCGCAAAAGAAAGCGGATTCAGAAGCGAAGTACCTTAGTAAAGGCAGAGGGCGAGGAAATTATTACTTAAAAGAACGTTAATGAGCAAGTTAAGGGCGAAATGCGTTAAGGCAAGGCGCGATCTAGTGTGAGTAGGCAGTAAACAGCACGCTATAGGCACTATAGGGAGCCAGGGCACAATTCTCGTATGTGCTAAAAAGATACTGGGGAGGCTTCTTAAGCTAGGATAGTTGTTGTTCTTATTATATTTTAATGCGTTGTTGAACGATATGCGTGTAAAGGCGGAGAAAGCTGGTGAGGGTGGCAGCTCGCTTAGAGTGGCGGCTCGCTTGTAAACTATGTTAACGGACCTACTGGAATCCGTAGGTAGAGACGGCTAAGTATATAATACAGCCCTTGTGCTCGTTAATCGTTTTACTAAATATGTACGTTATTTGCTAGTTCGAAAGACGATTAACGTGGCTTTCCTAGTGGAGCTCCTTGTTGTATACATCTTTATATAATTTAGCCCTCCGGAGAGCCTAGTTTCAGATAGAAGCTCTATATTTACTAGTGAATTCTAGAGCGAGTTATGCTATAGCCTACGCGTTAAATATAGGCTAAGCACCTCTTTCTACCCGCAAACGGACGGCCAGACAGAGAGGCAAAACTAGAAGCTAGAGGCATACCTACATTACTATACCTCTTAGACTTAATCTAACTAGGCCTAACTCGTTCCCTAGGCGGCACACGCCTATAATTAAAAAATACATTCTTCTATAGGTTTCGCGCTAGTTAAACTGGATGCAGGGGTAGAACTAAACTCTTAGGACGGGGTATAGAGTAAAACCCTAGCACCTAACTAAACTAAGGCCGCCGAAGCAGTAAATAAGTATATAGAAAGCATGCGAAAAGTATAAAAGACCGCTATAGAGTCCCTTAGGCACTCCTAGGAGTTATAAGCGAAGCACTATAACCGAAATCGAGCCGAGATATATTTTAATATTAGATAACCAGTTCTTATATCCGTAAAAAATATTAAAACGAATCGGCCATGCAAGAAACTCGATAACTAATATCTAGGACTATTTAGGATTCTTAAAAAAATTAGTTCTTAGGCGTACCGCCTAGATCTTTTTCTATTAATATTATGCTTATATAATATTTTTAATGTTATACTACTTAAAGCCTACTTCGCAAGGCTAGGTTTTTAACCACCCCTAGTCGAAGAACTTGACGACGGCAAACAGTAGAAAGTTAAAGCTATTATAGCCTATAAAATAGGACCTCTAAAGTAATACTTACTAAAATAGCTCGGCTAGCCTTATAAACATAACGAGTGGAAGCTAGAAGAGAAGCTAAAAAACTACTAAGAACTCCTCGAGGATTATCTAAAAGAAAATCTAATTCTATAGGACCCTAAGGTACCTCGCAAGCGAAACATAGGCAAAAAGTAGGGGACTAGTATAGGAAAAAGGCGAGATCGACTACTAGGATTAAAGAATAAGAAGAAAGCAAACAGTTAAAAAGAAATACTTAATTTCCTAGAAGAAAGGCTCTATATAAGCGTCTACTTTATATTCGAGCTATACTAGAACCACCGCTTATCTGCATTAGATATTCTTATAAAGTACTTATTCTTAAACTCCTTATCTACTACCTTATTAGTTAGCTTTATTAAGCTAACCCCGTCTAATCTAGCCTAATAACGCTACTAATTCTTCGAGCGCGATATATTGCGCGTATACTACTAATTACTATAACTATTAGTAGCCGTAACCTCCTTCGCCTCCTACTTATTATACGCTGCTACCGCCTCTTCTAATGTATTAGCGTACTTATATAATATAAGCACGTCCTCTTCTAGGAACTCTAGTACCTTCTTATTAGAATTGCTATTAAAACTATCGTAATAAAATAATAGTAGATTAGCAGCGCGGCGAAATAGAGGGGAAATCTAATTTTAATTAGCTAAAAGAATAAAAAGCAGCCTAAAAGTAGGCAGAAAGTATAAGAAAAGCATGAAAAAAGTATACTTACTAATAGATAATTATAACTACTCTTCGTATATCGATTATACTTAGCGTAGGGTGGATCCTTATAGTAAACCTAGCGAAGGCTACTAAGGAGCTTAGTAGGCGTAAAATTAACTTATTTACTATCCTCGCGGTGGCGTAACGTGCCCTAGTACCGTACACACTGTATATAGCATACTACTACTAAACTAGGCTACGGCTAAAGATAAGAAGAAAGCTTTACTATATTACCTATAATAGATGCCTGCGATAGCTTATTATAGGAGTAGCTATAATAAATAAAACCGGAGGAAGTCTATATAATAAGAGTTTATTTAAAAAAAAAAGAGTTTGTTTAAAGAAGTTAAAGTTATTTAAGAATATTTTAGTTATAGTTAGAGGCTTAGATCTAAACTATAAAAACGGAGGGGGATATAGGGGTTTAATATACCTATTAAAAACCGTCGAAAAATAGCCCCGTGCCCTAATAGCATTATTAGTATACGTAAGTCACTAATTAGTATATTTACTAGTATTATTAGGTGCTACTACTACCTATTATTCTTAATAGCAATAATACTCTAATAATAATATAAACGTAAACATAGCCTACGTTATGTGTATACGTGGTATACTATTTACTATAAACGACTTCTATCTAAAGTCTATTTCTTTGTTCTCTATTATTTTATTATTTATTGTTCGCAGTTAAGGCCGCGTAACGAGGCTAATCCGCCTCGCTACGTAACATCTATAGCTAACATTTAATAATACTTTTCTATATAATAGCTAGATGCACTCTTTTTTCTTAATCAAGGTTTTTTAATAAGGCGCTAGAATATTATCCCCTTTAATAGGAATCGGGACGATTTCTACTAAAGGGGGGGGTAGTGTTAGGGTAATAGGCCCACCTACTACTACTATATGCTCTACATGCTTATCACATATAATGTATAGGCCTTAGCTATAACTAGGCTGCCGTAGCTAAATCCTTACGACTAAGGATTTACACCTAAGAATACTACTCTTTAAAGGCTCCCTGCTTATAACCTATTATTTGCTTATATACGGGGCCTTTGCTAGAAGGATAATAATATTCTAAAGCTAGTTAGAGAAGACTACCCCTAGAAAATCTATAAAAGATATAATCTATCTATATATAAATAGATAGATATTACTAAATAAGATATTTTAGTAGCCGAGGTTAATATAGACCTCGATAAAATTATAAAGCCTACTCTAAATAAGTTAGTACCTATACTAGAATTAGAAACTATTCTATAATAGTTTTAGAATATACTAAGAATATTCTAGAAAAGAGGTAAAGAATAGCTACTAAAGTATTAGCTATAGAATTATAAGATACCTCTACTTTTAGAAGTGTAGCTAGTATTTAAGCCTATATACTTCTTATCTAAGAAAGAGGCTAAAGTGCTATAGAAATATATTAATAAAAACCTAGAATAAGGTTATATTTATCTATTATTATTACCGACTAGATACCTAATTCTATTTATACTAAAGAAAAATAGTAAGCTTCATCTTTATATTAACTATAGATAGCTAAATAATATTATAATAAAAAACTAATACCCCTTACCTCGTATTAATAAACTATAGAATAAACTTAGATGCACTAAGTATTTTATAAAGTTAGACCTTTAAGAAGGCTACTACCTAGTCTATATTAAAAAAGATAAAGAATAAAAGATAGTATTTCGAACTAGATTTAGCTACTATAAATAAATAGTAATATTCTTTAGACTTACTAACGTATCGGCTACCTTCTAGAGCCTAGTTAATAATATACTATATTCGTATTTAGATATATTCGCTTTAGCTTACCTAGACGATATTCTAATCTACTTAGAAACGCTCGAAGAATATACCAAGTATATAAGAAAAGTTCTAAAGACCTTAGATAAGTAAAACCTCTAAGTTATCCTAGAGAAAAGCGAGTAGTATATATAAAAGACTAAGTATCTAGGGTTTATTATTATTCTAGAATATATTAGTATAGACGATAAGAAACTAGACATAATAAGAGACTAGTCTATGCTAAAAAACTATTAAAGAAGTATAATTCTTTCTTAGATTTACTAACTTTTATTAGAAGTTTATTCTAAACTATATAAAGGTATTAATACCTCTTATAGACTTAACTAAGAAAGAATACGGGTTCGTATAAAGAAAAAGATAATAAATAGCTTTTAACTTACTAAAGTATATATTTATAGAAGTATTAGTTCTAGATATCTATAATTCTAATTTATCTATTATAGTCGAGACTAATACCTCTAACTATACTATTAGAGTAGTCCTTAGCTAGCTAGATAAGTAAGATAGACTATACCCTATTATCTTCTATTTAAGAAAAATATTAGGCCCTAAAAAGAATTATAACATCTATAATAAAAAACTTCTAGCTATTATTATAGTCTTTAAAGAATAGAGATACTAACTAAAAAAGGCTAAATACTAAATTATAGTATATTACGACTATAAGAACCTATTATATTTTACTACTACTAAGAAACTAAATTAACAATAGATTAGATAGACTAAAGAGCTAGTATTATATAATATAAAAATTATCTATAAAAAGAAATTTAAAAATACTTATATAGACACGCTAAGTAGATAAGTTAACTATATTAAAGAGAAACTAGGTCTATAACCTATAGTACTTAATATATAAAAAGATGGGTCTTTTATACCCACTAGCCATAGTCGCTAAATTACTACTATTTATAGTATTAAATAAATATAGCTTAAGAAAGAACTAGATAACTCGCTTATTCTAGTTCGACGACTAGTCCTAGCGATATACCTTAAAGATAATAAATAGAAGTATAAGATTCGAGAAGCCTATATAGATAATATAATAGCTTAAAAAATTAAAGAACTTAAAAACAACCCCTAAGTAACTAAAAATGTAGATAGTATAATTCTATTTTTAAAATTAGTCTACGTTCTAGTTAAACTATAAAAAGAACTTATAAAAAATATATATAAAGCCCTAGTATACGATTATTAAGAAATAGATAAAATAATAGAATAAATTATAAGAAGCTACTACTTTTTAAAGATTAAAAAAATTATCTAATAAATAGTCTCGTAATACAATCTCTATATTAGAAGTAAGACTATAAGATATATATTCTATAAATAGCTTTAGTTACTACTAATACTAAAGTACTCTTAGTAGTCTATCTTACTAGACTTTATTATGAACTTATCTAAGTTAAAAGAGCCGCTTACGAAGATTAAGTATAACTTAATTCTAGTTATTATTAATAAAATAATAAAATACGCCTACTATTTACTATTTCTTAAATCGGTAAATATAAAAGAACTTACTTATATATTTCTTAGAATAATTTTTAATAACTACGGATTACTAGAAGAACTTATATTAGATAGAAATTAACTATTTATATTCCGATTCTAATAATCGTTTACTTAATAGCTTAGCGCTAAATATAAGCTCTCTATAATAGTATACCCGTAAATAGATAGCTAGATAGAATAAATAAACTAAATGCTAGAGTAATACCTATACTACTACCTTAACTACGCATAAGATAATTAGATTAAGCTACTATTACTCGCTTAATTCACCTATAATAGCTCGAAAGCCTTAGCTATATAAGAATTACCGTTCTATGCTAACTATAGATATAAACTAATAGTCTATAGATACCTAATACTAAGCGAGTTATTAGTCTAAAAAGAAATCTTTAAAGTAGACTAGCTAAAGATACTCTATAAATAAATATACCTAGACCTAGAATTTATAGCCCTATAAATAGGTAAATACTATAATAGATAGTACTAGAAGGCACTAAAGCTAAAAAGAGAAAATAAAGTTTACCTCCTTAGTAAAAATTTTAAATAAAAAAAGAATAACTAACTAAGTAAAAAATTAAACTTTAAAAAGATTAGCCTCTTTAAAATTAAGAAATAAATTAGAAAGATTAATTTCTATCTTAAATTACTAAATACTATATAGATATATCTAGTATTCTATATTATTCTACTCAAGCTAGTATCTTAAGACGCTACACTAATATGCTATATAAAGAAAATAATACCTAAAAACCTAAATACTAATAAAAATAGAGAGTAGAACGTAGAATAAATCCTAGATAGCGGCTATATTAATAGTTAATTCTAATACCTCCTTAAATAGAAAGGAGATTAGAATAATACCTAGAAACTACTAAAACTCTATAACTATTAAGAACTTATTAATAAGTTCTATTACTAAAACCTAGATCGACTAACGCTACCGACTTATTATACGCGAAGGACCCGAAGTTAAAATTAGTAAATAGAGATAACTGCACTTAATTAACTAATCTAGAACCCTTAGATAGTATAGAGCCTAAACTAATACTAGAAGACCTAATAGATAAGAACGACTTTATAGTATTATTAGCTAAGATATTACTATATAAACGCTTTAATAATTACTCTTTCTTAGTATTTTTAGGGTTAATAGAATTTCTAGCCTTATAGACTATCTCTAAACGATCTAGCTTCTTAAGGTTCTTAATAGATTATATCTTCTTATTTAATATTAGACTTCTATAGTACTATAATAAAATCTTTTACTTGCGAGAACGTTCTAAACGAGATAAAGCTATATAAAGTTTAGATATTAATTTTAAAATAGTATCTAGGGCCTCTATCTTATCTGTAGTAACCTTTATAATAGCACGCTCTAGGCAAATAACTAAGAAGAAATTAGAATAAGCTAAGTAGAAGTAATAGAAACTTATAATTATTCTTCTTCGTATTACTAGCATTATAATAGATATTACTACAATAAGTATACTTTCTATAACGTAAATACCTAGAAGCGATATAATATACTATACTCTTATCCTTCTCTTCTAGTAAAAGATATTGTATATAAGGAACTAGTATATTAAGATCTAAAAGTATATATAAAGAATTAATCTTCGTACCTAGAAACTTACGCTTAGCTTATTACTTATCACGCTTACGTTTAGAAGGTATCGTGGGAGAGACTTATAGAAAAATAAAAGAAAAAAATAATAAGAACCTAAGATATTATAAGTAAATAACGGGTTATAAGCAGGGAGCCTTTAAAGAGTAGTATTCTTAGGTACGAATCCTTGGTGGTGAGGATTTAGCTACGGTGGCCTAGTTATAGCTGAGGCCTGTGCGTTGCACGTGATAAGCACGTAGAGCGCATGGTAGTAGCAGGCGGGCCTATTACCCTAATAGATATAAATAAATAAATAAATCTTCGGGCCGAAGATTCTTAAAGAGGAGGGTAGTATTATAAACCCTAGAGGAATAAGGACTTTATAACCCCACGGATAGAAAGCCTATACGAAAAAAGATACCGCAAGGACTAGAAACCTATAGAAATAGTAGAGCCATAATACTAGTACGCCTATATAGGAAAACTAGCCCTAAGAAAAGACGGTGCGTACGGGCCTAGGCAAGGCAGCAGTGGAAGCCTGCACGGAAACGATGCCTACGCAGTATAGTAAGACCGTAGAAATACTAACTAAGTCGAATCCCGCAGGAGAAGAATATCCTTAAGAAAGAATTACGAATCCTAAAAACCGACTTTAAGTTAGAGAAATAGACGGGAGAAAGTTAGATAACTTATACGATCTAAGAAATAATAGTCTAGTAGTATAATACTTCCTTAGTAAGGGTCGCGGGCAGAATTTAGAAAATTAATAGAGAGGCACGTTACGCGATAATAAATAAGATAGATATCGCTATCGTTTACGGAAGAAAGTTAAAAGTCGGATTCTAAAAAGTAGGTATTAGTGCCCGAGTTACGTAGACCCTATAAAGAACCTACTAGGATTAACTTAATCTAAGAATACTAATCTAATACTATTAATCTAGCTACTTTAATCTAGCTATATCAATCTAGATTATTATAACTCTCCTATAGTATTTAGATATACTTATTAGGTAGTACTTTAACCTTTATAGTTAACTTAAGATTCTAATATAGACTTATTAGAGATAATAAGCCTAATGCGTACCGCATTCTAACCTATTATATAATTACTATCTATCGTCTCGATTCTTTACTCTTCTCTTATTCTTTAAGGTAAACCCTACTATTATCCGACCCTACTAGGTAATTCTAAAGCCTAGTAGAAGAGACCGCTGTTATAGCTATAACTATAAGAAACTATAGTCTAGTAGTATAATACTTTCTTAGTAAGAGTTGTAGGTAGAATCTAGAAAACTAGTAGAAAGATACGTTATATAATAATAAATAAGATAGATATTACTATCGTTTATAGAAGAAAGTTAAAAGTCGGATTCTAAAAAGTAAATATTAGTACCTAAGTTATGTAGACCCTATAAGGACCTACTAGAATTAACTTAATCTAAGAATACTAATTTTATACTATTAATCTAGCTGCTTTAATCTAGCTATATCGATTTAGATTATTATAACTCTTCTAACGTAGTTGATAAGCGAAACGTTCGGATAAGCGAAACGTTCGGGTGTGCTAAGATAACTACTAAACATCTACACCTCCACTATTATGCTACCAAGTTTAAAGACTACAGCTTTAGAGCGAGAAGGACGACTTATCTATCCTATAAACGCGTTAAGAAGGAATTAAATCTCGAGTATTAAGAAAGCGTCGCGCATATATCGCGTGAACTATGATACGCTCCGGCACCGCCTCTAAGGTCGACCTCTATGTGCCGAAACTATCGCAAACGGCAGAAACCTTAACGACGATAAAGAATATATATTAACGGAATAGATATTAGATCTTACTACCCGCGGTTATCCCCCTCGTAAGTAGATAGTTAAAGACACAGCTAATATGCTGCATTAACTACAGGACAAGCCGTCAGTCAGCAAATGTTAGGTTAAGAACTACGTTAAACGCACTCCTAAAGTACAAATTATACAAAGCAAGAAATATAACTATTAAAGAGTAAAACAGGAGGATCCTAAGGTGATTAATAAGTATTTTCGGCTCCTTAAGAATATGGCGAACAAGTATAGCATCTAAGATAACGATATCTATAATATAGACGAGATAGGCTTTCTAAGAGGTAACATTGGCATAGCTACGGTTGTAACGGTAGTAGATGGCCCTCGATATTATATACAGCCTGGCGATCGTGACTAGATAACGGTTATTAAGTGTATAAACGCAGCCAAACGCCGTATACCAGCCATGGTTATCGCTAAAGGGAAGGTATTCCAGAACATCTAGTTCGATAAGGACGCAGGCCTTCCGGATAACTAGATAATTGCCTATAGTGAAACCAGATGGTCGAACGACAGACTAGGCTATGTATAGCTTATAGAGGTATTTAATCCTTATACGAAAGAATACACTAAAGGTATTAAACGACTCCTTATTATAGATAGACATAGCAGCTACTATTTAGAGCCATTCGAGATGTACGCAAGGAATAATAATATTATCCCGTTATAGCTGCCTTTATATTCCTTATATATTCTATAACTATTAGATGTTGCCTGCTTTAGTTCGGTTAAGCAGCGCTATCATCGAGGGGTAGAGATATTAGCCCGTAATGGCTAGAACTACGTTAATATAGACGACTTCCTTCGGATCTACGCTACTACTCGTTCTGAAGCGCTGAGTAATAGTAATATTAAAAGCGCCTTTAAAGCTACCGGTGTTTTTCCATTTAATCCCGATGAGGTGCTTAATAGATTAGGTGTAATAAATATCCCACCACCCTCCGAGCCCTTAACTTCCTCAACAAATTCAGTGACCAACACACCCAAAACGGTGCGCCAGATTAAGAAGCAGTAGAGAGCTATAGAACGCCAATAATATAAGCTTAAACGACGATCCACGTCACCTACGATGGTGGTAATAAGAAAGATAGTAAAGAGTACTAAGTTAGCGTTATAAGCAATAGCAATTATAGTAGAGCAACTCGAGCGTGCGCAGGCTCGCAATGCGAAAGTGGTTAAAAAGTGCAACATTAAAGTCAAGTATATTACTTAAAGAGAGAGCCTTATACTTAAGGAGGTAGTTGAGCTATTATAGGAGCCTATAGCACCTCCAGAAGCTACTTAAAGTGAGGATGGTAATGCGACACCGGAGGCTTTAAGTCGAGCTCCGTACCACTGTAGGGGGTGTACGTCAACTAGGTATAATATAAGGACTTATCTAGCACGTAAGAAACCTCGTACAATATAATTATTATATAAAATTAGGTGGTGGTGTTATAATGCAAGAAAGATAGTGGTGTTTTTATAGTGCTAAGAAATGCCCGAACGTTTCGCTTATCCGAATGTTTCGCTTATTAACTACGTTATATAGAGGGTAATAATTAACTACTCTATATAAAATTAGTTAAATTTAAGTATTGCGTAGCTACTATAGCTATTAAGAATTAATAGCTAGTATTTACTAACTATATAGGGTGCTATAAGTAGGTTAAATATATTTTAAATCTATTATAAACTAATTTCGTTAGTCGTCTAGCTATTTTTACTAAGTGTAATTACCTAGTCGCGTAGGATATTATTATTTTTATACTAGGTAGAGATGTAAACCTTATCTATAAAGATAAGTATTAGAGGAAGTAACTAACTGGCATAAATTAACATTCTTAATTAATATTACCTACTTACGGTTACCGCGTTACATTATTATAGGTTTACCACGCCGGTCTAACCTAGTAATAACGTATATAATTCTAATAATACCTATTATATAGCTAATTTTATTAAAGTTATAGATATTGTCTAGTATAATACTATATTTATAAATAACGTTTTGCATAAGCCGAAACTAATCCTATAACTTATCTAGATCTTTATATTAGGCCCTCTAATAGTCGTATTTACGCGTATATTTCGTATTTAGCTCGGGGCGGCGGATAACAAAGTTGCGAGGCCAGTTATAGCTAATTAAGGCTAACGGTAAGGCAACCCGTTATTTAAGCAATAACTTAGCCGCCTCACGCACGGTATAAATTCTAGGTAGATAGCCGCGTTCGTCTATTAAGAGAATCTATTATATAAGGGCAAGCTCCTCCGTTTCGGTAAGTTTATGGTTGCTGGCACGAATATCTATACGCGCGACGCGTCCGTGTATGCGGTCGGTAAGGCTCGTTTTTAGCATATTATAGAGCCGTACGGCGGCTCGCGCGCTTGAAATCTGACCCTTCCGAAGGGCCTAGAGCGCGAGAAGCTTGCGACCCTCTTTTTGGGCCTTTTCAGCGCGTGTTTGCGGAGACATAAGGTGATGAAGCTAGTGGGTTGGACGCGGCTGGCCGACGCTTGTGTGGCCGACTCGCTTGTGGATTACGTTAGGCTTATAATCGCGCCTCGCGGTCGTTCAGGCGCGTCGTCGGCTTAGTGTCTTATAGGCGCACTTAAAAGTTGAAGTAGCGCGTCGATCGCTCTAGGTTTAATCTCGATTAATAGCTTTAATAGCTAGGGTTATCCTGCCTTCGTGGTAGGTAGATTTAATGTTGGATTGTTGCTGCATCGTGGTTAGTTGTTAACGCGTCGCGTGAACTTAATGGAGTGTGTCACTTGCTTGTGAACCACGTTATTTCCTTCCTATGCTACTGCAGTAGTTGCCGAAGACATAGCTATAATCAGCGTAAGAAGAGCTCTCGGATGATGCTACTTTCGGCCAAAAACTCGATTCAAATTTTTGGACACAACGAAATGTATCGAGAGACGACTAACTCATTTTAAATAGCTATTGATAGTGTTATCAATGTTAGTACTACACCCCCTTTCTTGCAAAGTCGACCTGCGAGCTTGTCACTGACCCGTCTCTTTCAATTCCGCCGCCCGATGAATCATTCGACAAGCCCCGCCTCAAGCCTTGGCCGCCGCTTCCTATCTCCTCAACTAGAACCTCCGTCGTCCGCGTGATGGCGATGTTGTTGTTGGCGGGTTCTGTCCAATCGGGCGCCTCCCTCTCCCTTCTGTCTGTTGTCCCGAACGCGCTATGCCCGACGTCGTCATTCCTCAGGAGGCTGTCATCCGCGAAGCGTATATTGTCGATCTCGTTGTCCGCGGCCGTCTCCCTGCGCTTAATTCGGTCGATCGGCCGGCCGGCGGCCACGCCGCCAGTGTTGGATCTTGTCTTGTAGTGGTGGGGGTAGCCGTGGGAACCGGGTGCAGTGTGGCTGCTGGACCCGGATCCGCGCACGATTTGGACTAGCTGGTTCAGCACGGCGAACTCGAGCTTGAGCTTGACTGAGTAGACGGCTTGCTTGAAGCCTGTCTGTACCAGGTACATTCCGCCGAACTCGACGCCGAGCACCGTGACGTCTAAGATGGTGGTGATGAGGTTAACGTAGATGAGATTGCGCAGCACGCTACGGGTGGCGATACATGTCTCATGGGGCCGTAACGTCTGTACTGTTCGGAGAACGCGGAGTGTGTGTACAATATATAGGATGCTGATAAATGTCTCTTGAATAAAGAAAATGCTAAGTTGGATCTTCTCCATAATACTGTAAGGAAGGGTGAAAGTCGCAGACATGTTTGAATTTGCACCAAAAGAAACGACGATAGTCGGGACGTGGCCGAAGATTGCGCCGCAGATAATGACGATTAAACACGTGCGGAGGATGCGCGGATCGTGGACGATAAGGTGGAGCCGAGAGTACATTGCGAGTGATTGCCCGGTAACGAAGCCGACCCATCCGCTTAGAATTAGAACCATATTGACCATGGCGTTCTTATTGATGCGGAAGTTTCTCAGGATAGAACCGAGGACGCAGATGGCAATGCCGAAGGTAGAGACGACGCAGCTGTAGAAGTAGAGGCTCCGCCGCCGCCTAAACGTGCGCCATATGAAGACGAAGAGCTCGATGCAGTTGTACCAAGCGATGGCGTAGAAAGCTACGAGCCAGTAGCTTAAGGCAACGCTTAGCTCTACGTCCGACCCGATGCCGCTATCCAAGCCCATGGTCTAGTAGGTAGAGAGGCGGACGTTTCAGTGCAAATGCTGATGTAGAAACAGAAAATGAAGCCTGCAAAGTGAGCCACCATGAAAACAAGAGTAAGGACAGAAGTGGAGCGGCAAGTAAGGTCGCCACGGGCGCTGCGAGGGACAACACCGCCTTATACTTTTAGTATATAGCGAGACTCACTGCAATTGTTCGGGTGCAATCCTACATGACAGAGCCTGGTTGGGGACTTCGCTGGCGCAGTAACCCGTAGAAAGTGTCGGTGTGCTTACCAGTGGAAGGTCTGACTTTGTTCCAGGATGTTCGCCGTAGAAGTTTTTTTTTTTTTTTTTTTTTTTTTTAAACAAAAAGCCATCCCTACAATTATTCTAAGTAGGCTCAAACCTACCAGCTACCAAAACACGCTTTACGTGAGAAGAAAGGCCGGACCGAGCGTATCGAGTCAAGTTCTGATACCGCAGATATTGAACCTTAATCTAAATCGGAATATGCTCATCGCGGGTTTCTGTGCGCCCCTCCACACCGATGATGATGATGATGATGATGAATACACCCCGTCGGTCTCCACGGACTATAGGGAAAAGACGCACTGACTAACCTGGACCCGGAGTCAACTTTAGCCCGCCCGGCCGACGCGTCTCCCAAATATCTGCACGCGTTTCCACACAACCTACCCCAATGGACCACAGCAACGCCCAGAATACGCAATCCGACGTTATGTCAAGCATCAGCGGCACTGAATCAACCATTGCCAATGCGGGGGGGAACGTCGTAAACCTC
>JAJJID010000551.1:0-22683 GCA_022204955.1 Macrophomina pseudophaseolina
TCAGCTTCGCGGCGCTATATTCGGCTGGCCGCCAGGGCGCTTAATGGGGTCGCCATCGAGGTCGCCATAAAAGATCGCGAGATCGCGACTTTACAGGAGCAACTAAAACAGGCAAATCCACCAAAACGCCGCAAAGTCGTGCCGGATCAAAATAAACGCTTTATAAACCTTGCACAGATCCTTTCGCAGTCCAATCAGGAACCCTCCTAACGTATTCGGAAGACGAGAAATACGCAGAAGGAGGTTATTATTATAAAGGCGGAGAGTGGGTCCGAGTCGAAAGAGCCGGCACCGACTCGACGGTCGGCACGCAATCGACGGCCAACAAGACGGTATCTAGAGCGGGATATAAGTACAGACGAAGAAAGCACTTAGAAACATTTTATATGCAAGTTTTCTAGTGTTTTTAGCATTAAAATTGACGAAGTTATGGTGCAGTTTGCAAACTAGATTAATTTGTGATGCTAATTTTCAGGGTGGGCGGAAACTAGGGGTGGGCGGAAACTAGGGTACCTAACTTAATTCTTACCTGTTACGGATTTTGGCCTTCACTTTAGGTAGATAAATAGCAAAGGGTGAATACCAGGCTAGGCACGTGCTTAAACACGTGCCCAGGTAGCCACAGGGACTATAAAACCAGCCCTAGGCGCGTTACCGAGACAATCAACTATCTTCTTTCTTACCATTCTATAACATTGGTAGCTGAAAGTTGTGTTCCGCCCGCGCTTAGAGAGTAACGGTATAAATCCCGACCCCTTCTTCTACGACTTAGCTATGCGCTTAGAGAGTAATACCAGCAAGCCGTAGAATTCCTTTCCCTAACCTCGCTGTGCGCTTAGAGAGTAATACCAGCAAAGCCACGGACCCTCTATCGTATTCTAACCGCACTTAGAGAGTAACGTTAGAATCGATAACCTTCTCTTCACGACCTAGCTGTGCGCTTAGAGAGTAATACCAGCGAAGCCGCGAACCCTTACTAGCGCCTCTATTACGCCAGAACCCTTTGTCGCCTCCAGACCGCGCTTAGAGTAACGTCAGAACCAACGAAGCTGCTAATAACGCGTACCTAGAACGTTAGGGCTAGCGCGTCGACGACAACTTCTTAGAAGCCCGCAGAAGCTCCATGAGCCCGCCTAGCTAACAAACACTTTAATTGTTCTCCTCACCGCTACACCTAAGGACCCTCGAATAAATACCCCTTATTCTACCGCGTATTAGACAACCCTAGTATAGAGTTTTTACTTCCCGGTCGCAAGACGCGCGTTGCAACACAGTTAAGTCTTAACCCCTACGTGCGTTAGACGCCTTTTTTTGCTTTTTCAGATCCTTCCCGACCAAGCGCGAACCAGATGCCCACAAATCCCGCCAATCTAAGGGGGCCTAGCTACTTAGTCCTCCTGGACGAGCCACCTTCCCTCGAAGGCAACACGGACGCCATCGATAAGGCGCGCCAGCTCTACTTAATCTACTTGGCGCATAAGGACAAGAACGGCTCCACCGACCCACGGGGCGCTATCCTACCCTTTTTTGTCTACCAGTACGATGAGGACGCTACTGAGGACGATGACGCCATAGGCACCGTCGACTTTGGGGATCGACACCTCCCCTTAGTTAACGATTTTAACCGAAGCGTTAACATCTTCTTTAGAAACACTGACTCCTACTAGAGCCTGCTACAGGATAATTAAAGCTACCTTAGCACTTATAAGAAGGCTAAGGCTCTGCAGTAGGAGACCAAGAATAGACGAAGGAATAGGGACACCGGACCAGTACCTATTAAGACCGATGACCCGGCTACTGCAGTAGAATAACTCACGAGAGATACCGCTGCCTAGGGCAATAATATGGCAGGACTACTTAGCCTTTTTAGCCAATTTATAATTAGCCAGAACGCCTACGCGGACCGATAAGCAGAGAGATAAGCCGAAGCGCATCGTCGATAGATTAAAGCAATTACTAGCATTTAGTAAGGGCCTAAACTAGATACCCGCTTCCGCTTCCGTATTGACTATATTGGAGTCTTCCACCCTAACCTAACCACCGAGGCCGCCGCTGCATCTGACGTTACTACGTAGGGCAGTACCGTTATCTTCCGGGACGTAGACCTTTTCCTCGACTCTACTTAATAAGCCGGCTATACCCACGGCAATGGCCTAATCGCGTAATACTTGCACTTATGCTTGCGCGGATTAGCCGCCATATAGTACGCCATAGTCGATATCCCTACTAAGCGCCAGCTGGCGGAAGACATCCACCTTTAGCGCTAAACACTTAAAGACCGCTTCCGTATGATAATCGCCCAAGCAGGGGAGAAGTATGACACTTAGAAGTATACCGTAAAGGATACTTCGGAGGGCCATGATCCGTATATATATGTTATAGCTATTAAACGCTATGGACGTGTCTAAGGTATACCTACGTACGTCGCCATGTTCCGTGCTTGGCGCGGACTCGACGTAACCCTACGACGCGATGTGGATAAACCGAATAGTACGATAATAGCTACCCAGTTCGCCGAGACGCTACGAAGGAAGCTCCTAATCTAGAAGGAATTATACGCCTCCTACGGCCGCTCCCGCTACGCCCGTTCCGACAACTAGAATAGCGTCACCAACGCTCGACGCCACTAGGCCACTAATTACAGCGCCTGGCGCAAGGAATAGGGCCTTGCAGCGCCCGCTAGCGCTAGAGCGACCCCTCCGGCAACGTCGAAAGTATTATCCCCTTCTACACGCAATACCTATCGACAGCTATATAATCTACTAGTTAACCCGCCTCGATAGCAGCAGTACTACACTGCTTAGCCGCAACCGCGGGACCAGCCCTACTTCGGCTAACCTCGTTAGCAGGCTAATTAACTGCCGCCGCAGGTGCCTCTTAAGCCAAAGGAGCTGAGCCGTAATCCAGCTCAGACCTTCCACGCCGAAGCCGAAAGGCCCGAGACCCCTAAGAATACACCAGAAGGGGATCCACAGGCCTACTACGCCGACGTTGAAGCTCTAGAAAACGACGACCCTCTCGACGATCACGGACATTTTGTCTATATATACTTAGCACAAGCCGTGTCCACCGCTAACCTCGAGCCTAACCCACATGCGCTGAAGCACACATCAAAGGATGCCTTAGAGGGCTTAGAGGCGCCCACAACATCCGGCACCGGGCTATTTAGGCTAAAGTAGGCCTAAACTGGATGTAGCCTACAGCCACCTGTCGGTAACCTAAAACAACCTGCGCCGCCCGACGGTCAGCAACAGATAGCTAAGGACGCGGAAGAGATCGCCTTCACCGCTAAGCCTAAACCCCGTTAGGGACTAGGCTATCGACGTTGGTTCGTCGCCCGCATCCAAGCCGTATTAACGCGCACTGGCAAGCTTTACTGGATTACCCTAGACTCCGGCTGCAACATCACTCTTATTAACCGCCAGTTCCTCTTGCGTGAACGCCCAGGCATTACCCTACTAGACGCGCCTACTCCCATCAGCGTACGCCTAGTTGGCAACGAGATCGTATAGACGTCGTAGTACGTTATGATCGACATCTTCGTCCCTGGCACCAAGATGAACCGCTATAGCGGCTCTCTAAATAGCTTCGCCCGTGTTACGATCGAAGCCTACATCGTGGACGATCTAGACGCCAACTTGCTACTAGCCAATGATATACTGGGCCCGCTATAGGCCATTCTAGACTTTAAGCGCCGCACCTTCGCTCTTGGCGCCACAAGCCTCATCGCCCCGATGAAGGTTGAGGTCCGCACTAAAGCTACGCCAGTCGATAGACCGTTAAACGTCCTCTAAACTTTGACGATCCTAGCCTACGCCGCGGTGCAGGTGCCCGTTAAGGCTAACCATCGTGGCTTACCTGATCGGGACTACATCACTGAGCCTGTCACTCCTGGCGTTATACCGTACCTTACGGACAAGGACGTTAACTTTATAGTCATCGCCAACCCGACTGCTTAAGAACGTCGCCTTCAGCGTAATGCTACTGTAGCGCGCTTGCGAGATGATATTGTCGCCGAAGTCTCGGCTTGGCACGGCGAAGCTACGGGTTACTATATCGCTAGGATGATAGCCGCCGCCGCTAAGGAGGAAGCTTTATCCGAAAATCGACAACTTACGCCGCTCGAGCGTTGCCTGGACTTAAAGGTCACAGTCTACGGTACCGATAATCAAGCCCTGGCTTATTAATAAATTGTGAACGACTTTCCCGACCTTTGGAAGGACCGCGGTATTGTCAACCTGCCATCGGACTAGTGGATGCCTGTTCCTCTAGTTAACGACTGGAATGTTGCCGGCTCTAAGCTGGCTCACAAGGTCTACCCGCTAAGTGCCGAAGATAAGAAGCTCGTGAACGAGAAGTTCGACGCTATGCACGAATAAGGCCGCATAAGCTGGGTGAACGAGCCTACCCCTTTCGGCTTTCCTATTTTCGTAGTCTGGCGCACCGTCCTAACTGGATCCGGTGCTGACCGACGCATGGTGCGCAAGGGACGTGTAGTTGTAGATATCCGCGGCCTGAACAAGGTTACTACAATAGACGCTTATCCGCTACCCCTATAGCAGGACATTATCAGAGCCCTTGCGGATTGCCCGTTTATTTCGATAGTCGACGCAGCCTCGTTCTTTTATTAGTGGCTCGTTAAGGAAGACGACCGCTATAAGCTTACCGTTATTAGTCATCGTGGCCAGGAACGCTATAACGTAGCCACGATGGGTTTTAAGAATAGTCCCAGCTATATACAGCGCTAGATGGACCGTATTCTGCGTCCGCATTAAGAATACGCCCGTTGCTATATTGACGACATCGTCATCTTTAGTAAGACCTTTAAGGATCACCTCGCCTATCTACGAACTGTTTTCGGCTTACTGGACTCCTATAACATTACCTTGGATCCTAAAAAATTATTTTTAGGTTATCCTTTAGTCCCGCTGCTTGGCTAGCGTGTTGACGCCTTCGGCATGACAACGTCCGAAGAGAAGCTACGCGCTATTAGCGAGCTGAAGTTCCCGCAAAACCTTAACGATCTCGAGATCTACATTGGCCTAACCGGCTATATGAGGCAGTACGTCCCTCACTACGCTGCGAAGACCGAGCCGCTCTAGCATCTGAAGACGGAGCTGCTTTAGAAGGCACCTAAATAGGGCAGCGCGCGCGCCTAGTATACGCGTTATACTCCTATCGAGCCCACTACAGAACAGCTTTAGGCCTATGAAGCCGTCCAATCCGCCTTCGCGTAGCTAACTACATTGGCTTATCACGCACCCGATCGCCAATTGTACATTGATCTCGACGCCTTAAAGAAGCGCGGCTTTAGTGTCGTCGCTTATTATATTAGCGGCGACCCTACCGAAACCGATTAGATTAAGCGCTCTAGAATCGAGCCGGTTCTCTTTCTTAGTAGGATGCTGACGGGAGCCGAGTCCCGATACTAGCTAACTAAGCTCGAAATTGCCGGACTCTGCTGGGCTGTAAGGAAGCTTTCTACGATGATTCGGACGGCTAAGAAGCCTCCGATCGTGTTTACCGATTATAGCGCTGCCCTAGCGATAGCTAAGCAAACGTCACTGACTACTTCCTCGGTCGATAAGCTTAACATGCGCCTAATCCGTGCCTTACAGTACCTTTCTTAATACTAGCTTAACTTGCGTTACAAGCCCGGCAAGTAGTACGTTATCCCGGACGCCCTAAGCCGTCTACCCGCAGCCGAAGAAGCCATTAGGCACGGCAGCGAGCTTGACGATCTGACCGCTCTATATGCAACTGCTTAGGACGAAGTTACTACAGAGGCTAGAGTATACTCCTTCTCTACGGCCCATATCGAAATGTCCGTAAGCTTCAAGAACGCGCTGCGCCTAGCCTATAAGGAAGATAAGCACTACTTATAGATGTTGCCTTATCTGCGAGAGGACACGTTAGAGTTACTAACGCCCTAATACGTCCTACGTAACGACCTTATCTACCACGTAGATGCCTATAACGGCCGGCTGCGACTCTGTATTCCTAAATCGTTGTAAGGCGAAATCTTCGCCGCTGCCCATGACTAATAGGCTTACGCTAGCTTTTACCGCGCGTATAAGCGCCTCCGCGCATCGTACTACGTCCGCAAGCTGGACCGGCAATTACGTAATTATATCCGTTATTGCCGTATCTGTTAAACGACGTAGACTCGACGAGAGACTCGTCACGGAGAGCTAATGCCTATTTAGGCACCCGCTACGCCCTTCTATACTATTACTATTGACATCGTCGTCGCGTTACCCGTTTGCGACAACTTCGACGCCTTTATGTCCGTTACCGATAAGTTCTCTAAGCGCGTTACCTTCGTACCGGGACGTACTGATTGGTTAGCCCACTAATGGGCCATCGCCTTGATTAAGGAGCTCGCCGACTAGGGCATCCCTCTCGCAATTATTAGTGATCGCGACTCGAAGTTCGTCAGCGACCTCTGGCGTTAGATATTTAAGGCACTCGGCGTTAAGCTTCTGCTCACCACAAGCTGGCACCCCGAATCGGACGGCCAGAGCGAACGTACTAATTAGACGGTAGAAATCGCCCTTCGTTACCACCTTTTAATAAAGCTAGACGCTAAGTGGATAGAGCTGTTGCCTGCAATCCGCGCGGTAATAAACAATAGCACCTCTGCAGCCACCGGTCGCTCACCCAACGAGATCCTATACGGATTTAAGCTTCGCGAAGGCTTGGACCTTGCAGTCCCTCACGACAACAATGAGACCCCTGAGGCGTTGCGCGATCTGTACCGCTAAGAGGCCGCCGACTGCATTGCCTAGGCCTAAATGAAAATGAAGCTTCTCTACGACTCTCGCCACAAGCCTATTTACCTAAAAGAAGGTGATATGGCTTATATCGACCTGTATAAAGGCTATAAGGTCCTTTTCCACGCCAATCGAAAGTTTAGCGCCCAGCGGATGGGTCCCTTTCGTGTTATCCGCGCTAGAGGCAATTAGGCCTACGAACTGGATCTTTCTAATGGCTTGCTTATTAATCCTGTCATCTCCATCGCTAGCCTTACGCCTGCCCCTAATGGTCCCGATTCCTTCGGCCGCCGTTAGGAGCCCTGGCATCCTCCCGCCGTCAACGAAGAAGGTGACACTGAAATCTTGCTAATCGACGGTCGCCGCCAGCGCCGCGGCCGGAGTAAGTATCTGGAGTATCACGTCCGTTTTAAAGGATACGATGACGAGCCCGGCGAATGGGTTCGCGAGGACATGATTACTCAGGAAGCCAAGGACGAGTACGATGCTAAGCATCCGCGCCCGTCGCTGCCAAAGGACGCGCCGAAAGAGACTTTAGCTGCTCCTATCCCTGAACAGCCTGCTAAGCGTAAGCGCGGCCGCCATAGGAAGAAACCTCTCCCTGGTCAAGCCTAAGCTACTTAAAAGCCTACGGTAGCCGGCCGTTACTCGCTGCAGCCTGCTCTTACTTACCCTTATTATTTCGGCATTTGTTTTGCTTTACCACACCGTAATTCTCCCCTCCCTAACCCTGCCTATAGCGTTATCTTTCATCGCCTACACTGCAGACGAGGGCGTCTGCTTTCTTTTAAAAAGTAGGGGGACTGTTACGGATTTTGGCCTTCACTTTAGGTAGATAAATAGCAAAGGGTGAATACCAGGCCAGGCACGTGCTCAAACACGTGCCCAGGTAGCCACAGGGACTATAAAACCAGCCCCAGGCGCGTCACCGAGACAATCAACTATCTTCTTTCTCACCATTCCATAACATTACCTCCATATTGCGTGCGACCCTCCCTTGCCTACCGCCACGGCCCCCAGAAAGCCTACGCTACCCGACGATACGCCCGACCTCCCCCAGAAAGAGTAACGGCGTAACATTGTGAATATAGACTACGTCCCCTGCGTTGCTGTTATTCGCGAGCTTAAGATATAATGTGCATAGATCGGATGTGTGGTAGGTCACCGTCCACGATAAGGGCGCTATCCGCTTATTTACGAATATACATGTCCGGGAGGGGCCGTTAAAGTGTAATAGCTCAAACTCCCTCTTTAGCGGGTGGTATGTCGTATCTCGGAAGGGGTTCTTCCACGGTTCTTATAGGGCAATAATATCGAACTCGCGTGTCCGCCTATCCCGGAAAAGGGGGGCCATCACCTTGGTCCTGGATCTCATAACGTTGTACTGCAAGATGGAGATCTACCTGCCCTTAGTCATCGAGCATTATAATCTCATTGCTGGTTGGCTGTGTGTTTAGCTACCGGGTATCCGCGAGCTACCTGCTCGACATAGCCAGCGCCTCCTCCCGGAGCTGCTGGCTTACCCTAATTAGGCTATCAATCTCTTCCTACCGCTCGCTTCTTATCACCTCGTCTTTAGGTTCGGCGTGCAGTGACCTCGGTCTTCCGCGCTTCCTAGTCAGGCGTACTACCGAAACTGCCGACGTTTAGTTCGTCATCCGTTCTGTAAGTTAAGCTATCTACGTTAGTGCCTGCGTCGTGGCTGGTACTCTCTTACTAGTGTTTTCCGAATAAAGGAATAGCCTCGTAGCCTTAGCTCGCTCTACCCTATCCTTCTCCTTCTTCCTCTCTAGGCAGACCGCGCTCCACGCCGTGTAAGAGCGCTTGCACGCGGCGCACTTGCGCTCCGCGTTCGAATCCTTCTTCTAGCCGCATTCCTTAGAGCTATACTGGCCCGCGCAGTAGCCGAAGGCTTGCGGTGCTTAATACTAGGTTCCTATGTAGCCGTACTTCTAGCAGTTGAAGCACTGCTTAACTTTACACGTTCGGTCGTAGAGCTCGCACGAGAGCATCTCCGCTTACTATACCATCCCGCCCGTGATTGCTGCGTTAGCATCTTCAGGTCTACTAAATTCTACCACCAGGGACGACGCCCTTTTATTAGTGGAAGACTTGGTTAGCTAGCCCACATATCTGATTTCAGCACTAGGGAGCAGTGGCTTGTTCTCTGCCTAGAGCAGCTTTAATAGCATTCTCCATATCTAAGGGATCTATCGACTTTGTATGTACGCCGTACACGATAACGTCGTAAGTCTGCGTTACGATACGCGCCGACCCTCCGAAAGTCTCCACCTAGTCGTGGACGCTCTCTTATAGTGTCTCCTTCTCTTGCTAGTTCCTTGTATATACCGCGATATTCCCGCTCCGCAGCTGCTTCGCCGCCACTACCTAGATCCTATTCACCTCGGGGTCCGTCTGCGACTTCAGAGCACGGTTAATGCGTTCTTTTAGGTATATTAAGGTCTGCGAGCGGAGGTGGCTAATCATCTGCGGGTCCGTAAGCTTGATTACCAACTCACGACATTTCTCGGTCGGGCTCGGCGCGAGGTTAGGCTACGCTTACGCTGTCGCTACCGTTCGCAGCGCTATAATCCGCGCCCAGGTCATAGGGCTCTACTATATGTTCTGCTGCGCAGCAGGGGCTGCCGTGTTAATAGTATCAGTAGTGCGCTTAATGGCGCTTGTGTCCTTCTTAATGTCATTCGCAGTCTAAAGGACTAAGTTCACGGCCGCCTTCAGCTCGGCCGGCGTCGGTTGGCCGAGGGCTTTATCGCAAAGCCTAATGGCGCTCTTAATCAGCGGGGCGATGGTGTGGTAGCGGAAGCTGCGTCTGTATTCGCCTACATCGTTAAGAAGCTGCTTTGCCTGGGTCCTAAGCTGTGCGGCGTGCTCGTAGAGTAACAGTGGGTTATCGCCCGGTCGCAAGGCGTCGGCGACCGCCATAGCGGACAATCCGGTATTGGGCGATAGAGGATTGCCAGCAGAGCGGTTTAACGCGTGTTGCAGGGCGATTGCGCGTGGTTATAAGGCGTAATTCCAAGAATTCGTTCTCGCTGCAGGTAGTTGTTTTTTCAGGTGCAAAGGCAGGCGCGAACTCGGAAGATTTTCGGGGCAGAACGGGGCACGTGACACAAGGGGCAGGTGAGTTTTTTTCGGAGGGTAAGCGGGGCGGGGCCAAGAAGCCTTTCGTTCCTCAAGGCATTTTTTTAGGCCCTTAGCGGCGGGGACCCTAAGAGCCTTTCGTTCCTCAAGGCATCGTTCCTCAAGGCAAAACCCCTCGACATGTCCACGCTGGATGGACCGCCGGGCTCAACTACAGACCGACCTAGGTAGTAGATTCGGAGACCTTGCGTTCATGCTAGGCGGATGGTCGGGCACGAAAAGACCCGACGGTAGGTATGTGGGATGGCCCACCGGAGAAGTGGCGAGCAGACATGCGCGCAGTCAAAGCAACGGCGACATTTGCTCTAGCCACGGGAAGACTAGTTACAACTAGAGACTGAGAGCTTAATCCTTCTGTCAACCATCACCACCATTGCCGTTTCGGATTGCTGTCATTCGTATCGTTTCAGCCACCAGTTTTATACTTTTAGCATCACACCACCAAGACACCATCATCACCTCATGTATCCTCCCCACTATCATGTATATATACTGTCGCATCAACACTATTCAATGAAGCAGCAGTGAACCTCAATTCCTCACTGTTCAACACATAGTTAGCCACGTACTATACTCGTATAGTAAGTTTAGCGAGCTAAGACTTACCTTCCGCACGCTAGATAAGAAGGGGTAGAGAAGTTAGACGACGGATCTAAGGAAGCTAATAAGCTAGCGTAGTATAGCTATAGTAGTAGTAAAGTTTATAGTAGTAACTAGGTTCTTTAGATAATTTAGAGCGATATTATACTTACGATATAACGCTTAATACTAGAGGAAGACGGAATAGTTTACGGAGGTTACTAGCGCTATAGAAAGGCCGTAGTACTAAGAGACGTATATATAGAGGTATATAGAATAAATGGTGAAAAGGCTTAACCCTACCCGCCTCGCTTAGGCTCGAACGGGTCTAGCGGACGCGGAGGAGCCGGCCGTATGCCGCATAGCTGCCATCGGTGGCTGGGACGGTCTATAAATTCATCATCATCATCATTAAAATGATGATACTACGAGAGGTTACACGCTATTATTACTTATCTACTCTTAAGTCCGCTCTAAAGACCGGCTCGTGCCAAGCATAATCCGGCGCATGAGTGATCAAGCAGGTGTCAGATATGCCGAGGTTTCCCCTCGGCCGACAACAACCTTACATTACTTAAACAACAAATCGCCCGATTTTTAAGCTTGCGGGCTTAGCGCTCTTACTAACGATATTGCCGACGGAGTTAAGAGGAGGCATCTTGGGAATCTCTATATATTAGCGCCTATTTGTTACGAACCCCAGGGTAGAAGGGCTGTATGACCCCGCGGCCAGAAAACCCGCACGAGACGGAACGCCGCAAGGGTCAGATCGTCTCCCAGAGGGTAGAACCGCACGGGCGTGTAATGGCGGGCCTCTTCCTCTAAGGATACAAACACCAAAGAGGGCGGAAAGCCATGGATTTCCTTAAGTGAGTACAGGAAGAGATGAGACCGAGTTAAGATGTGAGCAAACGCGTGAATATAAGCAGGGAGCCATTAGAAAGTAGTGTATTCTCAAATGTAAATCCTTAGTGAGAAGGTATCGCCCGGGAAGCGCGGATATACGCCTAATGAGCACGTGCTTAAAGCACATGATAGGCATGCTAACCGCATGCCATTAGCAGGCGAGGCGAATAGAGCCTAATATTGCATGGTCATGAGAGCCTCAAAATGGAAACCAGGCCCCGGAGACGTTAATGGATTTCTGGTTATCCTTCCTACTAGTAGTAGCAGGAGTAGGAGTAGTTCATACGCCCCGTCAGCCTCTATATTATCCTTTGTAACTGATTAGTGGCGTTGGCTATAGATATCTGACACTATGTCCTAGTTGGCGGGATACCACCTTCTATAATGGAGGCTTGCGACCGTGCAGGGGTGCTAACAGTGGTGGCAACACCAAATCTAGCTGAGGCTGTGTGTAGCGATGTAAAGCCAGTTATGTAACTATATCTTGGTGTCGAACATTTGAGGTCAGAACTAATGGATTGAATTGTACCTGGCTCTCTAAGAGCCGTTGAACGAATATCTTTATATACACTGGATTGAAGTATAACCGAGGAAATATCAGAGCCGAGGGAAAGTAGGATACGAGGTGTAGGGGGGACCGAGGAAGGAATCAATACGGTGCCTAAGGGAACAATAGATGGAACATAATAGGCGTAGTGATTGACACTCGGTCGTTTAGAGCCGTTCAAGCTGTTGAATTCTAATGGCACGTGGTCATGCGAGCCTTACAATGGGAACCAAATCCGCGAATCTAATGATGGAATTCTGGTTGTCCTTCTAAACTAACGAGTGGCGTTGGCTATAGGAACCTGATGCTATAACCGAGGCAAAATAGAAGGTTTCAAAAATCAGACAAAAAGGGATTAATCAGCCATCGATTGGACTTGTATTTCATCATATTCACACATGCTAAGCCCCATTCCTAGCCCTCTACTCTTCCAGTGAACACTGATCCTATTCCTGAATCACTCTGATACGGAATGGCTACCTTGCCTTCTCTAAGGGATGTTAAGTACTCGCGGTACGTAGTCGGCTGAAAATCCGGATACAGCTCGCGGGCATTAATGTATCCGAAGTATTTTGCGTACGCTAGCGAGTTGTGTCCATCTAAGAACACACTTGCTTCGTATCGTGCTGCAGCAGCAACCAGCATATTTCGCGTGTCCGTAGGATCAGACGCTAAAGCATTCTCCTTGCTCTTAATGACAGCCAATGTCTCCTCACGGGATTGCTTAAACAACGAGCTGTTAGCCTCTTGACCCTCCTATTGATGTTCCCCCCCGTTGTTTGTGAAGAGCAAAATAGGATCTCAGTGAAGTGAAAGGAGTTGGACCTAACTTACATATTTCCTCGGAATCTTCTCACCCATGATCTCCTCGGTGGTACTCCAAAGTTGATTCTCAGTAAGCTCCTCCCCCCACGCTATGACGTACTTGTTCAGAGTGCGATCGTCAGCGACAATATGCGCCACGAAACGGCCGACGTCTCGCAAATCGATGTGCAGGCTCGGAACAGTCCCGTCTCCGTGCATCGCCTTGTCCTTCATAAAGATCGCGTGGTTGAGTTTGCCAGAGGGCAAGGTGGGTAACGCGGCCTGGTACCACCAGCCGACATCAATGAATGTGTATGGGAGGAACAGCTTGCGGATATGCTGTATGACCTGCTCCTTCTATAATACACCCAGTATGTCAGCATGATCAGATTAAGGAAGGTACTCGATTGAGGAAAGGCTGTGACTTGCATCGTCTCTCAGCGGTTGCACCCCGCCGGGGGGAGTAATTACGCCGAACATAGTGGGTACAAAACGCTTCACCCCTGCTTCTTTTGCTGCAGTAGCCAGGTTCTTCTGATCGAGCAAGACCCGCACATCGACAGAACAGATGACTATATCGACGCCCTCGAGAACAGTAATCAAGTCCTCGACGGGGCCATTTATATCGGCAAGGCGAATGGGGACGCCTCGTTGGGCAAGTTTCTTCGTGCTTGACTTTTCCGCTGACGTAGGGCGAATAAGGGTTTCCACATCCTTATCAAGGTGTGCTGTTAGCGAAAACGGATAAGTTCTTGAAGTTGAAAGGAAGATATACAAATAGTGAAGGCTGATCGAGAAGCCCCTCTAGGATAGAATTCCCAGTCTCGCCAGTTGCACCGATCAGGAGAACTCTCTGTTTGGTCATGATGTTTTTCTTTTTCGAGTTTCAAACCTTAGCCTGTCTCATCTGTAAGCCGCGTGCTTTAAGTCATGAATGCAGCTGCATCGCCCTTTTATGTCTGCTCAAGCACCCGGCGTCCAGTACGGCTCGTGTCCAGTTTTGCCCGAGTACGCGGAGGCTACCATTTGTCAGCGGCCTATGTCGGAAAATCCCCGTGCATGCTGGTGTCATTTGTCATCGGACGAAGCCCGGACAGACTGGGAACCTCTGTCGAATGATGATGACTCGTACGCTCCATCGGTCTCCACAGATCATAGCACTTCCAACAAGTAAGCGAAAACTACGAACATATTCTGGGAAGCCCAGTCTCTCCAATACTCTTCCTCATCTACCTCCGAGAGCTCTTCTCCTCGCGAAAAGTCACCTACTTCTGTTACGCCGTCAATCTTTCTTGGGGAGGTCAGGCGTATCGTCGGGTAACTTGGGCTTTCTAGAGGCCGCTGTAGTAGGCAGGGGAGGTTCGCACAATAGTAGGGTAAGAATCAATTGACAAGTTGACCACGAGGGTCCTATCTACTGTAAACGAGTGTGGCCTATATACACAGGGTGTTTGGTTGGATCACGGTGGATCACTGGCTGGCTCACCGTGATCCAGTGAGCCGAGTGATCCAGGATCAGTGCGCTGGGTTGTAGATCCACTTTCTGCCCTTTGGGGCGTGGTCCGGACTAAGGATTTCCCGCTCCGGAGGGTCAGGACCTTTTCTGGGGAGTGGGCCGCCCTTCCTCCGTCCCCTCCAGCTGGTGTCGTAACAGCTTCTCCTACATTAATGACATAGCGGTTTTTGCTAGCTCCGGTAGCTTTAAACGCAACATCAAAATACTAGAAGAAGAGATAAAAAAACTCTACAAACGCGGCGAGGAGAACGGCGTAGCCTTTGACCTGGCAAAGACTGAACTGCTGCATTTTAGTAAGAGCAAAGAAGCTACCTCCTCACTCATTACCCTGCCAGACGGCGAGGTAAAAGAGCCTAAGAACTTGGTTAGATGGCTGGGAGTCTTCTTCGACCCGCTGCTCTCCTTTAAAGATCACGTCTCTATAAGAGTTAGCCAAGCACGGTCTGCCGTCCACCGGCTATCCAGACTGGCCAATGTCGAACGAGGGCTCTCCCCTTGTGCTATTCGACAACTCCACAACGCCTGTGTTGTAAGCATAGCCGACTATGGCAGCCAGATCTACTGGAAACGCTAATGGGCAGTTAAACGTCAACTTAACCTCCTTCACAACCTCGTTCTTCGAAAAATTCTAGGAGTGTTTAAGACGGCACCCATCGGGCCTATGGAAATAGAAGCCGTAATCCCACCAGTCAACCTCCGCCTTGATGCAAACCTTCGCCGGTATGCATTTAGGACTAAGACACTTAGAGACACCCATCTAGTTCGGCTTCAGCTCGATAAGATAAACCTAGAGAATAGAGACAACAACATAACCACAAGACTAGAAAGAGTGAAGGATATACACCGGAATATTCCGCAAGAAATTGAACAGGTTGATCCTTTCCTCTTCCCGCCATGGTACGGATGCTTGCTTTACACCATTAGCATCTCTGCTCTAGACAAGGCATCTGCTGCTGTAGAGTATAGAAACACGCTGCTAGAAGCCTCTAGCAACCTTGTAGCGATATACTCTAATGCCTCCGCTATACCACATGGAACCGGTGTTGGCGTCGGAGTAGCACTACTTAACCACAGCCAATCTAAGGAAGAAATCCAAGACAGGGTCACCAAGATCCTCGGCCCCAACACTCTTGTCTACAACGGCGAACTCGAGGGCATTACTACCGCCCTTGAGCTTGCCAATAAAAAAGGATATTCTTCGAAGGCGATCGCAGTATTTGCAGACAACCTGTTGGAATATCACGTGTTTGTACATTAGATTTAGCTTAGTCATTGACGAGACTGGATAAGAGGCCTACCCCTGAGCGGCCCTCTCAGTCCTCATGCCACTCATTCTCAATTGATGGTATCACCACCAAATCCAACACAACCAGGCCGCAATCTCGAGGCTAGAGAGTCCAGGCAATACGCCCGGCCAGACATGGCAACTCCGGGCAATTACGGCTGCCCAGAGACTAAAGGATAAGGGCAACAGAGTCGTAATCAAATGGGTGCCAGGACATGTCAATGTCCATGGCAATGAGGAAGCCGACTTACTAGCAAAGAAGGCCGCCACCCGACCACCGGATACAGACCGACCCAGTCTCGTGTACTATGGTATGCAGGTTAAGGGACGGCTGTATAACGAGTGGGAAAACCGGTGGAAGGCGACTTCCTCATCCGCGTACAGCAAGACTTTCGGTTGGAAGATTAAACGGAAGCTTAAGCCCCCTACTTCGGTAAGGGAAATAGCCTCTGCCTTCTACCAGCTGAAGATAGGACACGGCTACTTTAGGTCCTATCTCCATCGTTTCAACCATGCAGAAGACGATGGATGTCCATGCTCTAGTACTGCAAAACAAATACCGAGACACCTACTGCTAGAATGTCCCCTATACAGAACCGAAAGGCTCTCAGTAAAGAACACTCTAAGCGTAAACCGAATGAACCTCCGGGACCTCCTCTCCACAACCGAAGGAATCTCTGCTACGGTAGACTTCCTTCAAAAAACGAAGATATCCACGCGTCGGTGGATGCTTAATGACCTGCCCGACGGGGTATAAATACGCCCGACGCTTACACTCTTTTCGTTTTGTTAACGTACTCCATAAGCGAGATGGCCACCCAAGCGAGTTGGCCACTTTCTACCGCGGCGCGCCTCTTCTATCTACAACATCAATTCCTCCACCACGAAAAATGGAATCCACTCAATACGAAGCCAGGATCAATTTAGCCCTCGAAGCTCTCTAGAAAAACAAAAATCTAAGCGTTAGAGCTGCGGCAAAGATCTATAACGTACAGCGTTTAACATTGCAAAACTGACGGGTCGGTAAGCCTGCACGACGCGATATTCTAGCCAACTCGCGCAAGCTTACGGATCTGGAAGAAAGAGCTGTAATTGAGCATATAGTCGAGCTATCTACGCGTTTATTTCCACCTAGGCTGCGCGGCGTGGAAGATATGGCCAACCAATTATTGCGCGCACGCGACGCGCCATGCGTCGGCAAGCACTGGGCCTCTAACTTTATTAAGCGCCAACTAGAGCTGCGCACGCATTTTTCTCGCAAATACGATTACCAGAGGGCTAAATGCGAAGACCTAAAGGTTATTTACGAATGGTTTTCGCTTATGGGAAACGTGAAAGCTAAGTACGGTATACTAGATAAGGATTCTTTTAACTTTAACGAGACTAGGTTTATAATGGGCATTATTTTCGCCGGCATGGTGGTAACCACTTCGGATGGTCGTGGTAAAGCTAAATTGGCCTAGCCTGGTAACCGGGAGTGGGCAACGGTTATCTAAGGCAATAATGCTTAAGGCTGGTCCATCTCTCCGTTTATTATTCTCGCGGCTCAACACTATCTTGCCAATTGGTATACGGAATATAACCTGCCGCCTAATTGGGTTATTGCGACATCCAACAATGGCTAAACCACAAACGACATAGGCCTGGATTAGATTAAACACTTCGATCGCCATACAGTAGCTCGAATAAAGGGCAAATATTAGTTGCTAGTACTCGATAGCCACGAAAGCCACTACTCGACCGCATTCGAGCTCTACTACTAAGAGTATAACATTATTACTCTTTGTATGCCTCCACACTCCTCGCACTACCTCTAGCCATTAGATGTTAGCTGTTTTAGACCGCTAAAGCAGGCGTACGGTCGCTAGATCGAGGACTTAATGCGCGCGCATATTAATTACGTAAGTAAGCTCGAGTTCCTTTACGCCTTCCGCATAGCCTTTTTTGCTTCTATAACGGAAAGAAACGTACGAGGTAGCTTTATAGAAGCTAGGCTGGTACCGTACGATCCATAGAGGGTGCTTTCCAAGTTAGATGTACAGCTTCGGACCCCGACTCCCCTAAACTCCCGGCCTAGCACGGTATAACCCTAGGTTTTAAAGACGCCGTAAAACCCTCGAGAGGCTACCTCGCAGTCGGAACTTATTAAGACTCGCATTTCTAACCACTAGAATAGCTCGCCAACGTTAATGTTTAATGCTATCAACTAGCTTGCGAAGGGGACGAAAGCTATGATGCACGAGGTGGCTCTTCTTCGCGCAGAGAACTCCTTACTTCGCAAAGCCAACGAAGCATTAAGCAAGCGCTGGAGGGCCAAAAAGACACGCGTGCGACTTGGAGGATTACTTACTATACAAGATGCACAGGACTCGTTGGATTAAAAGGATGTGGATGGGCAGATAGAGCAAGAAATGCACTAAAGTAGTAGTCGTGTAGGCGGGGCTCGTACGAACGTTCGGAGCTGTAGAATTTACGGCAAACCCGGCCATAATGCGCGCACTTGTTAGAAAGCTGTAGAATTATCTAGTTTATTGATTTAAAGTGAAATTATAGTAGATTTGTTGTGTTGTGGTAGAAAAATAGGACTTAATCAATTGGTGTTGGTGGAAAGTGGCTATCTCGCTTGGGTGGCCATCTCGCTTATGGAGTACGTTATATCTTATCTACGGAACTAGTTAGATATTAATAAGAGTACACTCCTTGGTCACAGTGGCGGCGGTGCAATAATATCGGCATATCAATGTATTATTAAAAACTAAAACTGAGAATAAGCTCCGCCTCTTCCTTAACAGGAACAGAGCATTACAGGCCTCCTGTGGATAAAGCAGACTTAGTGTCCGATTAAACTTTTTTAGGGACAAAGCTCGACCAACTCTCCAGCCCTGTGAGGCAATGTTGCCACCAGGAAGGAAGACCGCCGAACCAGAGTAGGGGCTCCTTGTTCTTCCCCGGAATATTTGAGCCATTCTACCAAGATGGGATTTCCCGTGCGAGTGCCTTACTGTAAGCCTGCACGACCTTTTCTCTCCATTTAGATGCGGCGGAACTTGAAGGCTCGATGGTTTTGATATCTTCTTTGCGAGCTTTTTTAGAAGTTTTGTGATCCATTCCACTTGCAACTCAAGAAATGGCGGTCCGTTAGCCATAGAAGTCGGCGCCTGCGGACTATACAATATAAAGGCGTTCGGGAGGTCCGGGACCATCATGCCAAGATAGGTGTATATCCCATCCTTCCACTTCTCTTGGAGTTTCTTGCCGTTCTTATCCTCAATGTTTATCTCATACAGGCTTCCCGTGACCGAATCATACCCTGTAGCCATAATGACGATGTCCAACTCGTGAAATTCATTGGAGTTCTGTCCGTCAGTGACGATACTTCCACTGGTGAATTTTTTAATGGGCGTCTGCTTAAGGTCAACCAATTTGACGTTGGGTCTGTCGAGCATTTCGTAGTAGTCCATCTCTAAGGTTGCCCTTTTGGCGCCGATCCACTGAAACTGCTCGATTGGTGCGACAATGTCTCGTTTGATTGGGTCGGAAATTCGGCTTCTGACTTTACTGGCCCAGAACTGATAAAGCTCAGCATTTGCCGTCTTGTCAAAGACATAGTCGGGGTAATTGGAGGCCTGAATAGCGAATCCACCCCTTGCCCAGAGCTCTCCGTACTGTTGCTTCCGCTCCTCTTCGGTCGCTTCGTAGAAAGACACATTGCACCAGTTGTAGGGGTAGGCCGATTCGCTTCGGTGCTTGGCCTGCATGAATAAGGCTTCGTACATGTTTTTCATGCCTTCGGACTCCTCGATCGACAAGGTCCTTTGCGCCATGGGAAAGGCTGTGCAGGGAGTCCGGACGAAAACGGTTAGCTGGCAGTCGTCTTTCGCCAGCTCCTGCACAATCTGTACGCCAGAAGACCCTTGACCAACTAAGCCAACCCTTTTGCCCTTGAAACTGAGGTCTTCTGGCCATGCTGCAGGATGGACCAATCTGCCGGTGAAATCGTCCAAACCCGGGAAGTCGGGGATGTAGGGCTTGTTGGTGGTCCCGGCGGCGAAGATAGCGTACCGCGACTTGGCCGATAAACCTCCTTGAGTGCGAAAATGCCATGTGCTCGAAGCTGAGTTGTATTTGGCTTCGACAACTTTAGCGTTGAAGATGGCGTCCTTGCGCAGATCTAGAGCCTGCGCGATATGCAAAAAGTATGCCCGAAGCTCGGAATGTCCTGGATATCGCTCTCGAAAGTTGAAGGAACGCCAAGCTTGTGGTAAACTTAGCTGATACATAGGCGTCTCCAAATCAACTCGAGCTCCGGGATATTTGTTGAAGTGCCAGACCCCACCGAAGTCGCTGCCGGCTTCGAGAAGTTTGACTGAATGGCCATGGCGTCGCAACTCTTCAAGCGCACAGCAGCCGCCAAACCCGCCTCCAACGATAATGATGTCAGCGACCACATCGGCTTGCGCCATGGCTGCGTTCTGTTTAGACAATCACTTTCCAATTGGAGTCTGGTGAGTGTAAGTGGTCACCGTACCGTTGAGAGCTCTGGAAAATTTGGCCCTAACGGTGAGATTTGTTTTGTTCTTTTGAAAAAGCTGAGAAGATGAGAAGAACTCTAATGCGCTATATACTAAGTCGAAGAAGCAGGGTTGGACAATATATTAAATATTAGAACGAACGGAAGGAAAGCAAGCACGGATAGCATAGATTCCGTGGTCCGAATGGACCGTTGTGGCAGAAGGGATAGCGCAGGTTCCGTCATCCGGATACCTATTATGCCGTGATGTTGAAAGATTGGCTCGGAGACTACTGACCACATCGAAGTCCGATGCGGGGCTCTCCCTTAGCTTCGCCCGCGGAGCTCGCTATTATGTGGTTCGGTCTGACGGCCTTCCGAAGAGCCGAGTAATGGCGAAAGAGTCTCGGGGATACGCAAATGCATAAAACAAGCGGCATCGCGCTTTCCATATTGGGGGCGCCCCCGGCCCCCCCGGGGGGGGGGGGGTTTGTAGATAACCCCGCATATAAAAATTTTGGCCAATACGAAAATTATCACCAAAACCCAGCAAGCAGCCAGAGCAATAACACCGAGAAGCATACCGTGAAGAAGGACGATGGCACCTGCCGAGGCATACACGCTGCAGGGAGAGGCGGAAAGGATCTTTCTGCAGCTGGTCAATGACCCCCGCCTGAACGTCCCCGAAGGAATTAAGAAACTTGTATCCAGCATCCATTTTGTCGGCGAGGAGACGCAACCCTTCTATCCAGTCCCATACAAGTGCGCTGAGGCGCAGGCATCATTGCTAGGATACATCGGCCTCTTCGCCAGTGCCATTTCGAAAGAACGGTACGGCATCGAACAGGTGGTCGAAGTGGATATGTACGCGCATTTGCAAGCCCATATTATTCTTTCAGAGGCCAGGAACGCTGACGCCGTCCCAGCGACCATGCGATGATGAACGGCCTTGGAGCCCTGTTTTGCCGGTACAAGGATGACTGGCTGTCAGGCAATGCGGCCATGATGAAAGCCGTTGAGCGCTGGGACCACGGCATGACAAGGGAGCTGTATCGTCAGCTGGCTACGAACATCTACAAGACAAAAGATGGGCGGTGGTTTCCGCTCCATGGCAGCATGAATCCTACCCCTCTGCTTAACATGCTGCAGGTACCTCAACACAACGAGCTGAACCTATCATGGTCTGAGATCCTCGAAATGTACGCCGAGGTGGTGGCAGACCATGACGCAGAAACATTGGACAACTGGAGCAATAACGTATATCGCACCCCCGGCACGATTTGCTACGATGTAGATGAGTTCATGAGCTTGCCGCACGTGCGCACCCTCCAGGGCAAAGCTCGCCTCGCGACAGGAAAGTACTAACACCGCGTCATCAGGGCAAAGCAATACGGGACGAACCTTACTACAACCTCATCAGACAACCCTACTACGAGCAGCCCCCTGTGGCCTGGGGTCCCCCGCCAAACCCTGCCGACCGAAGGCCACTGTCCGGCATCAAGGTCTTGGAGCTTGCCAGAGCCATCGCTGCGCCAACGGTCGGCTGGATTTGTGCCTCTCTTGGTGCAACGGTCATCCGAGTTAGTTGCTCGGCCAATACGGAGCTTCCCATCACTCTGATCGACGGTTGTATCGGCAAGATCAGCGTTCACATCAACCTTAAGACTTTCGAGGGCCGGAAGAAGCTCATTGAGATAATCCAGGACGCCGACGTCTTTGTCGATGGCTACCGCCCGGCAGTCTTAGAGCATCTCGGCTTTGGCCGCGACGCGGTGCTTGGTCTGCTGTCGAAACGCGACAAGGGCCTTGTTTATTGCCAGGAGAACTGCTATGGGTGGAAAGGGCCGTGGTCCATTCGTCCCGGCTGGGCCCAGATTGCAGATGCGGTGCGTCCGCGAGACAATTCGTGGGAGTCACTGCTGACCAGTTCTTCTCCATAGGTCTGTGGAATCGGGCTCGGGATCGGCCGGTTCAACGGGTTTGACGAGGCTCACATATTCCCCGGCCCAAATGCTGACTACCTGTATGCACACAACGGTGTTATCCGTGTTATAGCTGCCTGTTACTGATTCTCCGATTCCAGAACCGGGCACGCGGGCGCAGCAGGAGTCCTCCATGCACTGTACAACCGCGCCAAGCAAGGTGGTTCGTACGTCGTGCAGTGCGCCCTGTTGGTCGCCAACATACAGATGTTGAGCTACGGCACGTACACCGAAGAGCAGCTGAATGCTCTCAGGAAGCGACACCCCGACCTTATCGGCCACATGCGCCACTACGACGAAATAGTCTCGCATGACACAAACAGGCACTGCGTTCGCGGCTTCATCGCTGACCGGCTGTTCAAGCAAGCCATCAAGCCCGAGTACTATCAGGACATTGATGGCTCGCCATGGGGCCTGGGGCCGATCGCAGTGACGAAGCTGGCGCTGAAACTCTCGCAGACGGATACTTCCTTCCCCATCGGTACCGCGCCGCCAGGATATCATTTGCCGCAGTGGACGGTGCAGAGGGACCCGTCATTTGAGCCTATTACTGCACAGGCGTGATAATTTCAAGCTTTGGGCGTCTTGTTGCGTGTAGTGGGCAGGTGTTGAACTTGGA
>JAJJID010000552.1:0-22646 GCA_022204955.1 Macrophomina pseudophaseolina
ATGTCACGACTCCATCGCGGTACGCGAAGGGCAGGGATACCCATTCACAGCTCCGTCTCCTGCTTTCCGGTTCGAGCATGCTGTCGTGTCGGGGAACGCTGTTCGACAACGGAGACAGGTTGTGTTGCAATGAGCACTGAAGATATATGCGTGCGGGAGGTTAAAGTATCCCATACCGATGCAGATGGCGGAGGCCTGGCGTCTGTGCGAATGCCTTCACTCTTCGCGCATGTCGATGCCCACAGTTGCTCGACTCTCATACACGGGGAGCCCACACCCACCCGGGGACCGTCTATGGTGTCATTGTACGCTTGGATCTCCACGGCCTGCTTGACCGAGAGGCTAAAAGGAGATCCCCAACATTGCACGATCGATCGCCAGGGACCGATCCGCTATGTACCACCCTTTGAGCCGTCTTCTCCCTTACTTCCACTGGAGCTGAGGGCCGTTCCAGACGCAGCGACTACGGCTTGAGGGTTGACGACGTCATCAAGGGTAGTTTCGAGCAGAGGACATGTCATGACAGCACACAGCTACTTACTTTCACCTCCTTTTTTAACTCTCCACTTAAATGCTCGCATAATTCTTTCGCTCTATTGCAATAACAACAACAGCCCAGACATTCAATACATCTACAAAACAAATAAGCACAGTATAAAGGAATTCCAATTGATCGCCATGCCATCCACCCGCGCCCAAGCCCGCGCCCAAGCCCACGCCCAAAAAAGTATCCGCAGCACGACACCCACCCCGCCGCAGCCAACTCCACCATAGCCGCCGAGCTTTCGATATGGTGCCTCGCAGAGCTCGAAAAAGCCGGGGACATGTACCTCGACGCATATGCGCACGCTCCGCAGCCAAAAGGCCCAAAAGAAAGCCACCCGCGCAAGCGCAAAGACAGCATACAAGACTCTGCTGCCTCCTTCTCCTCCCCACCACCACCAGCCAAATCCTTCCAGCGATCCCCCAATGCCTCCGGAAATAAGATGAGCCACAACAGCGCGTCCCAGGGCAAGGACAGTAGATCCGCCCCCGCGCAAACCCTCCGCTTCCTGCTCTCCCCGCATGTGTTGCCGCTCACCGTCCCGGCTGCCGAAGCAGAAGCAGCGTCTCGTGATTCTGGCACCCGCATCTACGCCACCGCGCGCCTCACACCCTTCGAAGAACTGCTCTCTGCCGTCATCCTGTCCCGGCCGGTCTCGCACACGCTGGGGCAGCGAGCGATCCGCGTGGCGCTGAACGAGCCGTACGCGCTCACGACGCCGCAGGCAGTCCTGGAGGCGGGGCAGACGGGGCGGGAGGAGGCGCTGTGGGCGGCGCGGGCGCAGCATAAAGAGAAGACGGCGGAGGAGATGAGGTCGGCGGCAGAGACGGTGGCGGAGCGGTGGCGGGATTTGGAAGGGGTGAGGGAGGAGGCGGATTGGAAGTGGGAGAGGGAGAGGGAGGTGTTGAGGGGGGCGGTGAAGGGGCTGGGGGAGGTAGGGTTGAACATTTTTGGGAGGAGGGTGCAGTGGCTGTGGGAGGAGGTATTTCCGTTTGTGGACGGAAAGACGAGGGGCGCGCTAGAGGCGTTGGGATTGCCGGGAGAGGCGAGAGAGTTGAGGGAGTTGATGGAGAGGAAGTGGGAGGCGCTGGGGGTAAAGGACATTGGGCTGAAGGATGAGGAAGAGAAGAGAAGAAGGGCGTTTGTGGTGGCATTGGGGAGAGCGGTAGGAGCGAGCTTGGAGAAGAGGGTGTAGGATGTGGTTAGGGAGGCAATGAGAGAGTGAGCTGTCCGTTCTCGGAGCATTGAATGCCACATGAGCTGTCGGGTATGCTTTTGGACGCAAGTGATTCAGCTGAGTCAGTGAAGGCGGGCTGAGATGGCTTCAGATGACAGCGGCCTGGCAGGCAGAACTTGACGATACGAGAGGAGCTGTGGAGGATGAGAAAGCGACTTTGGATGAATCGCCGTGGATGGCTGTGATCCGCATTTTGTACGACGTTGATATGCGCACTCGACGCGAGCCGCAAAAAGCCGCAAGCCACGAGGTCAGTCAGCTTACCCGGGAATGGCCCCCCCATTTGTTAGTAGGGTACGTAGTATATCATAGCCCATGCTTGCGAAGGCAGGAGTCAAAACGAGATGATGGACTGAAGGCGCAGGCGTGAAGTTGCGCCGGGATAGAGAGAATAGGAGGGCAGTGCAGGGATAGGGGAAATGAAAAGAAGCACGGAGACAGATCTGCAAAGGCAAGTAGGGCGTATAGCTGAATTAGGCGGCGGTTCCTGGAGGGCAGCAGGGCCGTCGGTGCAGAATATCTCGTGCGCTTGCCGCCTACTAGGTTAGGCAAGTCGGCGCGGAGGAACCGCAGGTGACTGCGGTCAGCGACTGCAGGTGGTGGGCGGCGGGGGCGCCACGAGCCGGGAGGCATCGAGATGCAGGTGTTCATCAGGTGGATGGCAGGATAGGGCGCCGACGGGGCGTGAAAAGGCGGGGGTGGATTAAGTGGATGAGGTGGACGGAGAGAGAGACTGAGCGTAGGTACGACGCGTCACAGCATGCCCCGGCCGCCTCCCCTGCGCCTTCTGCTTTTGTTTTGCCGGGCTCGGCCTCCCGTGGCGGCAGAGCCGGCTGTGGCTGCGCGCTCCACTCTGTCGCCTTCTCCGGCCACGTCCAAAACCTGTCTTCACCTCGCCCGCCTTGGTGCCGCCCATGCTGCCAATTCCCCTCGCCTGCCGCCCGCTCGGCTCAGGCCGAGCTCAGCGACCCGGCCTGCGGGCCTGCGGCAAGCAGCCCTCGTCTCCCGGCCGAGCGTCTCCACCACGCGGTCCGCCCGCCCTCTCGCGCCGTCGCGGTCATGCGAGCCCTCCAGCTCGTGGCGCCGCTGCGAATCCGGGGCAGCGCGATGGGCTGGCGCCAGGGTCGTCGCCTGACTGAGGCCGAGCCGGAGGGTGCATGGCCCCAGCCGAGCTGATTGGAGATCTGCCGCTGCTTAGCGGCGCGACCATTGCCGACCCAAGTCGTCATCGTTGTCAAGTTGCATGGTGTGTGCCGTCTCCTGGCTCGCCTTTTTCCATTGGAGCGTGCGCATGGCTGCTCTTCAAGGCCCAGCTCGCCTGCTTGGTTGGCTCCGGTAAGCCTTGTTGCTGTCTCGGTCACTTCCTCGTCCACGGCCAGGTCATCCGTGTGCCATGCTGTCTTGAACCAGCCTCAGAGCTGCCGTATATAACACCTGGCCCTGCTGTCCGACGGCCTACTGCCCACCGCTAGCCTTCAGCTCGTCCCTCTATCGGACTGGCCCTCCTGCCAATTGAGACATCCAACACCATGGCCAGCCCAATCAAGCGCCTCGTGCAGCGCCTCCAGCGCCTGCGGAAACCGAAGGACCAGGCCCGGTCCAAACAGCCCGTTGCCCCTGCAAAATGCCAGCAGCAGGCCCAGCAACCCATTCGCGCCACTGCTGACACTCTGAACTTTGACTTGGTCAACAACACAACCTCGAGCACCGTTTACGCCTACATCACCGGCCTAGCAATCGACAACAACAATGCTCTCTTTATCCTGAAGGCAGATGGTGTCAGCGCATACTACCCGACTTCACCCTCCAAGGACGGGACCGACCTTACTGACGATGCTGCCATCCCGCTCGGTGCTCCGGGCTCGACCAAAACCGTCACTATTCCCCATCTCGCTGGCGCCCGCATCTGGTTCTCCATTGACGAAAAACTCACCTTCTTGCTCAATCCCGGCCCGGCTCTGGTCACGCCTTCTGTGCTCAACCCTTCGGATCCAAACATAAACAAGAGATGGGATTTCGCCGAGTTTACTTGGAACAGCTCCCAGCTCTATGCCAACATCACCTACGTGGACTTTGTCAGTATCTCCGTTGGCCTGAAGCTGACCAACACTGCCGGTGCCTCCCAGTCCGTGACAGGCATGCCTTCGAACGGCCTCGACACCGTCTGCTCCGCACTTCAGGCCCAGGCCTCCTCTGATGGAGCTCCATGGGCCGATTTGATCGTCAAGGGTCCCAACGGCGGTAATCTCAGGGCGCTGTCTCCCAACAGCAAGAATTTCGGCACCTACTACCAGAACTACGTCAACAACGTCTGGTCCAAGTATCAGACGGATACGTTGCATGTCAACACCCAGGCTTCCTACGGTACCGTTTCTGGCAAGGTCCAAAACGGCAAGTTCGTTTTTAACACGGAGAGCTTCGATCAACCCTCCAGCGCCGATATATTTTCTTGCAGCACTGGTCCTTTCGCAAATCCCACCGGCAGCCAGCTCCGCAATGCTATCATTCCGCGTCTTGCTGCAGCCTTCAATCGCAGCACATTGTTGATTGATACGACCACACCGGCAGCTAGCGTCAATGAGTACTACAAGGATGCTACCACCAACCACTACTCCAGGATCGTGCATGACGCTAACTCTGACAAGAGAGGCTACGCTTTCCCGTAAGTCCCTTAAGTATTGCCTTCGAGTCAGAAGGCCGGAAGTACTAACATAAGAGTCCTTCCAGTTACGACGATGTCGCCCCCGATAACGGTCAAGACCAGTCTGGAAGCGTCTTCGACGGTGCACCGCGGCTTCTGACCGTCTATATCGGTGGAAACGCCTCCTAAACTCCTCTCTAAGGCATTCATGACTGATGATGACTTGTTCCACTCATTCGCTGCATCGCTGCATTTCTGGCTCTGACTGTTTTGGGGATATCCGGCCTCTTCGCGGAGGTCAACTGGTATTTTGGAACGGTCGGCAATATGTCTATATGGGATGATTGTGCTACAGTATATACGCCTTCGCTACATGGACAAACCAAACTTTGTCTACATTATGCCACCCGCGCTTACGTTGTAGAGGATGCCGTGGCAGATGACTGTTATGATCTCCCCGGCGGTTTCTGCCGCAAAGCTTTCTTGTCTAGTGACTGCAATTTGAGGTTGAATTCAAGTCTCTCAGGCTCTTCTGTAGGGTTACAGTAGTGACTTCTGGCTTGCTGGCAGGATTTTCCAGTCCGTGGCTCGAGATTAGCACCTTCGAGGCCTGACTTATTTCCACTGTTCTCGCCTGTTTTACTGGACTCGTGGTAACACAACTGCGACACGGCTACGCTGCGGCTCTCCCTGTGGTCGCTCAAAGTTGTCAATTGCCCTTGATGATACAAAGCATTGTCGAAGGATGACGAGAACCATTGCGCTCATTGTGTAGAACTGACAGCAGCAGCTCGCGTTCCACATGCAAACGCCACCGAATCGCGATGTCCACAATTAGAGAAAGGCACTTAGCTATGGCTCTTCATGGGAAGCTGGAGAGCATTTGTTCACAACACGAAGGCACGTTGAGAGCTCCGCCTGCCTGTCGTGTAACCTTAAATAGCAGCCTTACTCGAAAGAGCGCATGATCGGCGAAGGACCTCGGTATCCAGCTTACCCCAGACACAAGCTCGCGCCCCCTCTTCCTTCACAAGCCTCTCCAATCTTACTCCTCGGCGTCGGCAACGATGTTTACTATACTCCACCAAATATAAATGCGCTCCAAGCAGACCTCTTGCGACCCACTGAAGGCCTTCGGACACCAACCAATACACTTGCCTACTCACCAATAGCCCGAAAGAACCACCATGTCGACCATTGAACTCCCCTCCTCCTACTCCGCCCTTCCGCTCAACCAGATCAAACTCTCGCACCACCCAGCCTCCTCACCCACGCCCACGCCCATCATCATCCTCACGCTCTACCGCCCGGGCAAGCACAATGCCTTCACCGGCACGATGATGACAGAGCTTGAGCACGCCTTCACCCTCCTCTCCGCCGACGACCGCGTGCGCTGCATCGTCGTGACAGGCCACGGCCCCATCTTCTGCGCCGGCGCGGACCTCGAGATCGCCTTCAAGGGCGGCCAGGAGCGGATAAACGATCATCGAGATAGGTGAATTGACTTCCTTTCCTTGCTCGCCTCCCTCACATGCAGATAGCCTACACTTGAGTCCACCCCCAAACGCAAAAAAAAAAAGAACAAAAAAAAGGTCTATAAAGTGGATATGAAGCCGACATGAACTCTCCAATCTCCGGCTAAAACCTACCCTTTCTTCTCCACAGCGGCGGCCGCGCCGCCCTCGCCATCCACCGGTGCCGCAAGCCCGTCATCGGCGCGCTGCAAGGCTCCGCCGTCGGCGTCGGCATCACCATGGCGCTGCCCATGGCCATCCGCGTCGCGTACAAGGACGCTAAGATCGGCTTCGTGTTCGCGCGGCGCGGCCTCGTGATGGAGGCGTGCTCGTCGTTCTTCCTGCCGCGCCTAATCGGCCACGCGCGCGCCATGCATGTCACCACGACGGGGGCCGTGTACAAGGCCGGCGACAAGCTGCTGGAGCCGCTCTTCACCGAGCTGTGCGACCGCCCCGACGAGGTGCTGCCGCGCGCGCTGGCCCTCGCCGAGGACGTGACGGAGAATACGAGCGTGGTGAGCACGAATCTGATGAAGGAGATGATGTGGAGGGATACGGGGAGTGCGGAGGCGCAGCACCTGCTCGATTCGAGGATCCTCTATGAGATGTTTAGCAGCAAGTAAGTCCCGCTCCTTTCCTCGGATAACGAACGGCAGCTAAAGGATCGATAGGGACAACAAGGAGGGTGTGCAATCCTTCCTTGAGAAGAGGAAACCGAAATTCAGTGGCACAATGTCGAATGATGCTCCAAGTGCCTATCCGTGGTGGACTCCGGTCGACACTGCAGGCGTCCCGAAGGTGGAACAGGGTACCAAGTCAAAGCTGTAGTTAGCCGAACGTTTGTAGACCTATCGCGAAAACACCTAGCCCAAAATTCTTTAGATTCGTTTGGTTCGAACTCGTTGGGCTTTTCATTCATTTTTTGAGCTACCGCCATGGTATCGTAGCTACAGAGTGCCCATAATGCCAGAAACCCTGAAGTTTGACCCCCATGCACTCCACCGCAACCCGGAAAACGCTTAGAAGAAAGTCGACGGCCTGCTCGCGGTGAAGATCTTCTTGGAGGTGGTCTTGTTGACGCGGTGAGGCAGAGGGAACTTGAGGTCCTTGGCGAGGACCTGCTTGATGTAGGGGCGGCGGATAGACTCGGTCTTCTCGATCTCGACAACCTTGAGGATCTGCAGAAGAGCGTTAGCGTTGCGCATCCATTGCACGTACACACGGTGGTCCTTACGTGGATGGACCTGAAGCGGGAGCGGTGCCTGGCGGCCATATCCTGGTAGAGAGCCTCGACGGCGTCGGTGCGGGACATCTCACGGTACTCCTTGTACATGTTGTGGGTACCGGACCTGGAGTCGTAGCGGATCCAGATACCAAAGTTCTTGACCTTCTGGGGACGCTTCTCGGCGATCTTTGAGGGTTGTTAGTCTCGCTAGTTCTCTACCAACAGGTGCGCAGGTATACCGACCTGGTTCAGCGAAACGATCTCACCGTTGGCCTTCTTGATCTTGCGAAGCTTGCCAAGGAAGTACCAGAAGCGGGACTTCGCAACGACATCGTTGGGAGCGAAGATGCGCATCCGGTAGAGCTTGGGGGTGGGGTTGGCCTCACTGGGGAGGTGACGGCCAATGACCTGGTACTCCTGAAGACGACCTGAGAAATTCCGTCAGTCCGACGCTCCATACATATACTGAGCGAGTGCGTGCGTGTGTGCGGAATTCGGGCAGTGGTAGCCGTCGACGTCGGTCGTGTTGGTATTAGGTCGGCACGTTTTCAAGGTGACAATTCGACAGATGCAGACGCCTCGTTGGCAGTGTTCCCCATCCTCAAATGTAGCGCTGGTTCCCCCGCCTCGCTCCAAAGCAACCTCCATCTGCCTCCACAATGGCGTCGTTGCGGGCGTCGAAATGGTAGTGTCGGTCGGTGCGCAAACGTCGGGGATGAGAACGAAAAAAGGCAGCTTACCCATCTTCGCGGCGTCAGTATGAGTGAGCAGCACGGGGGAATGGCGAGAACTACTGACCTTGATGCTGTGTTGTCGTCGGCGGTGTGGATGTCGTCCGGTGTCGTCGTCGTCGTAGGCAGGAAAATGACTTTTGGGCGCGGGCGTCTTGTCGGGTGTGCGATTCTCGCTTAGCTTTGGCGCTAGTGCCAAGCCGCAGGTGCTTGCCCTCTGAACGGGCAAGGTGCCTGCCGCACTCACCAGCTGCAACCCTCACCCGCCCGGCTCGCGCCTGCCCCACCAAAGCAACGCGTTGCCCGACCGCGATGTCGTCCAAGCCATAAGCCCAGACCAGCGAAACTCCCATTGCGCCCGCAGTAGTTCTCTGCAGTGATCCTCGCCCCCCCGCACTCGCCATGGACGTCATTCTCGCCGACTTCAAGCATGCTTTTCTCGAATGCAACGGCTACGGCATCGCCGCGACCATCACTCCTGTCCACCCGCCCAAGGACGCCGGTCTTCTGTACGCTTTCCACCGCAGCGCTTCTACATTCAGTGTCCAGTCGGATGTCCGTTCCGGAATCAAATATCATAATAGCAGTATCGGCTTGACAAATGCCGAAATCAATGCTTGGACGGAAGTCTATGTCGCATATTGGAAGGCTGTTGCTGAAGTTTTGAATGCCGAGGAAACATCGCGCCAGGGTCAGAGGGATGCCGAGTGGTCCAGGGTCTACGATGTGTGGAAGGAGGTTCTGAACGCGCTCATCAAGGGTTACTCTGGCTCCCACTTTCCTGCCTGGACTATCCCCTGCCTTTATGTTGCTGCCAAGTTCCTGCGCATCTTCGCCATCAAAGCCGATGAGACCGCAGCTAAAGCAAAAGGGAGGGCTGGCTTCAGTGCCGGACTCTCAGATGATATTGCAGATACTATGGGCAAAAACGACAAGTTGGAAGATGCCGCAAGACAAATAAACCGCATATTCGGCTTATGTATCAGCGATCGGTATGTAGCAATACACACTTTGTACGTGAGCGGTGTGAACTAAGTTGTCTCAGGGAACCCTTGGAGGATTCTCGCAAATGGGCGCTCTACTACATCGCCAACATTCTCTTCAAGACTTACTTCAAGTTGAACGCCGTTAGCCTTTCGAAGAACGTCCTGCGCTCGTTGCAAGCCGCTCAAGGTGATATGCCACCATTTGAGGCTTTTCCCAAGTCGCATCGGGTCACATTCAAATACTATCGCGGGGTTCTGAGCTTCCTGGATGAAGACTATAAGCAAGCAGAGGAGCACCTGACCGAGGCTTGGCAACTCTGCCATAGGGATGCCCGGAAGAACCGCGAACTGATTCTCACCTATCTGATACCCTGCCATCTGCTAACCACTCATACTCTCCCTTCGAAGCAATTACTAGAGCCTTACCCACGTCTTCAACAAATCTTTGCGCCTTTAGCGACTTGCATCAAACGAGGTGATCTCGCTGGATTTGACGCCGCGCTTGTTGCCGGAGAGGACGAGTTCGTCAAGCGTCGCATATACTTGACTCTAGAACGAGGCCGCGATATCGTTCTGCGGAATCTCCTTCGCAAGGTCTTCATCGCAGGAGGCTACGAGCCTCTGAAGGAAGGCCAGACCGAGACCGACCAGGTGCGCCGCACTCGTGTGCCAATTGCTGAATTTGGCGCTGCTCTGAACTTGAGTATGGCTCGACGCGACGGAGAAGCTGTGGACAATGATGAAGTCGAGTGTCTCCTCGCCAATATGATCTACAAGGTAAGCATCAACCAATACAACAGCCCATAAATCTGTGCCTCTAATATTATGTAGGGCCTCATGAAGGGCTACATAGCACGCGAACACGGAAAAGTTGTTCTTAGCAAAGCTGGTGCATTTCCCGGCACAAACGTATAAGATGACCGCATAGGAAAATATCACAATATCATGACATGCAATATCGGCATTCCCTATTGAAGGATATTATTAAGGCTCAAGCTCAGCTACTTAGTATCGCTCTATCCACAGCTCCTGCAGTACGACCCATCAGACATTGTCGATTGGTGGAATCAGCATATTAGAAATAGTTACGTTGTCAGATGTCTCTTAGGGTCTTTTCGGGTGGAATGGCCGTCAATGCGTCAGTAAAAGGCATGGACGGTGTCAGTGGGAAAGATAGCCCTCAAAGGCATCGAATTATAAAGCGGACAATGCATTCAAGTCAATTTTTACCATAAGGCATCTCTCAGCGATCACAAGAGAGGCGTCTAGAGCCCAAAAAAAGAAAAAGAAAAGAAAAAAGGTTGCGACTTGCCCATACCTTGCAATGTTGAAGCATTCATCAGAATTCAAACGTCCAGAACGACCCACCAATTTTAGATTTAGACGAATGCTTCGACTTCCATATATGTTTGCGCTTGCTGTTGCATTCCTTTTGACATTGACCTCATGGGGCGTTCGGCGAACATTAGCAATTCGGCCGTGATAATTTGGTCACGGCTCAGACAGACCGCCCTGCCAAACATCAAACAGCCCAGCTGAAACACCACTCCCGTAAACGGAGTGTTCTCTATAATTTTTCCGCCTCTCGTCTCCTAGCACGCATATGAGACGTCGGAACGGTTGAGCGAGCTTCCCACTTGGCAGAACTGTGAAACGCCCTACATGTCTTCACAGGAGAACAACCCACCTGCGAAACCGCGGCGCGGTGTGCCGATCAGGTACTAAATAGCTACATTCCCCCACGATGTCTCCTATTTACCCACCGCTCTCTTCAAATGCTTAGGCGGTCCTTACTATTCTTCTGTCGGGCTATCATAACCTCAAGCAACAATGCCAAGCCTCTCCAAGAAGTCCCTTCTCCTCGCCGCCCTGGTCGGCAACGTTGCCGCACAGTACAGCATTCGTTTCGGGCCGTACTACTCGCTCGGCGCGACGACTTCGTACATTGTCGAGGCCGAGACGACGCTGTACCCCGGCAAAACGCCTGATCCGCAGCAGGACCGCATGGTGCCCTGGCCGGGCATGGGTACTAGTAACGGACAGCTCGTGTAATCGATTGTGAGCTCGAGTACCGAAGCAGCTGCGTGAGTGCATGCCCCGAGTCCTCTTGCGTAAAGGTTCATTTGCTCATGGTACCGATCAGGCAATGCGGTGGAAAGAGCGGCGAGTGGTGCGTCTTTGCCAGCACGTACACCGGCCAGACGCAGCTCAGCGGCGACGCGAAGCCATTGACTGCGACGCAAGGCGTGAAGATCAATTGTGAGATTTCAACTTTGGTGCCGCGTATTTGGTATGTTCGTTGGGCCTGACCGCTGTGCAGACAAATACGACGACGCATCGGGCAACTACACACAGACTGTCAGCATTGACGGCACTGTTGTCTCGACACTCTCGACTGCTTCGGGCAAGGCACAAGGCTGGGGTACGGCCGTGGAGTGCCAGGATGAATGTAGCGGGCCCGTGAATGCTCACAGTACGCTCTGACTGAAAGTCGTTGCATGGGCGTGGAAAACGCTTGCTGACGGTGCTTAGCTTACCAAAACACGACTATAAAGTTAGCCGACGCAGATACCGCGTTTAAGGGAACTCTCGCGACGAACCTGGCAGCCGCGAGTGAGCTGACGACATCGGATGGCGGTAAAACCTGGACGGTTGATAAGATTAGCATCCAGCAGAGCAGTTTCAATCCTGTGTCAAGCAGCAGTACTCGCATTTAAGGCGCTTCTGTAATGGTGCTATTGTCCTTATACATATTGCCAAAAACCGGCTGTTGAAATATATATTGTGTTAATTCTTCCCAACGTGAGTGCGGCCGTGATCCAAAGACATGATTGTGATGTGGAGAGGCCGTGATTAAATGATATAGGGCAGAAACAAAGACATATTACAAGCATCGACTGTGAAAGAAAGGAAACCTGCCTGGATAAGAAAACAAGATGTAAAGGTGTCCGTGAAGACAATCCTGTCTAAAGAGCAATCAGATGATAAATGAGACCCCAGCACCTACCAGACCTGTCCCCAGAACCCCCAACCGACCTCCCTTTATCGCTGCCTTTCGATACACCTGTTTATTCATTCCCAGCATTGAATCGCACGTTTAATATCGCGTTTAACGTCGTTCACTCTTCAGGATTGAGGTCCTCATCGGCACCGAATTCTGTCACAATCCAGCGGCAGAAGTTCTCCCATGCCGCCATCCATTCTTTCAGCCTCTGTGCCCGGATGCCTCTGCCAAGAGCGCCGATCTTGATGTCCTCTTGCCATTCTTTCTGGGAGCAGTCCTCAAAGTTTGCCCATCGTACACTGTTCTCCGCAAGAGATCCAAGACCAGCCAGGCCAAGATTTTCCCAACCCTGTAGCGCCTGCCAAAAGTCGTGGGTCATACCGCTAGTACCTTGGCCTAGGATGGATGGATCGTCGTTGCAAAGGGAGACATTGACCCCGCGGGCGAGAAGAGCCGGAAGCGGGTGCGACATGATGGATCCAGTGAGGCGGAGGACTTCGTTCGACACGGGGCAGCTCTCGATGAGGATTTTCTTCTGTTTAATCATGTCTATAAGAAGCGGATGCTTGAACAGTGAGAAGCCATGGCCGATTCGCCTGGTGCCGAGGAGGACGGCGTCGAAAAGGTTCTCATCAGTAGTATCTCCGTCTCCAAGAGTTTCGCCGGCGTGGAAGAAGAAGGGGACATCAACGCCTGATTCCATGCATTTCTTCTTAAACCAGAACAGCTCGGGTAGAAGGTCTTGAAGGGGTCGGCCAGTGTCCTCCTGGCCAACCAGGTCGTAGCCTCCTATCAGATCAGGGTACTTAACCTTAGCCTCGACGCAGCATTTCATGCCTGGACTTATGGTTAGAGGTGGATCAACTATCAGTATTTAGGTGCGGCACTTACTTTCGACAAGGCGTCGCTTGTCGAAGATTCGCGGAGTCGTCCAGATAAAGCGTGCCCCCCAGAAGCCCCTGCCCTCCTCGGATGCCTTGAACTTCTCCAACTCTTCCTCGAATGCCGTGAAGAATCCGTCATGGTTCGGAGCATTCTCTTCTGACCCTTCAGCTCGCCACGGCGGGACGAAAACTGCTCGGATATCCACCCACTGGATGCCGTCAGCGTAGAGATTTTCGAGCATCTTCCGTATATATTTGCGAAAGAATGGCTCGTAGAATATCAAGCTGGCGAGAATAGGGAAGCAGGATGCGAATTTACGCCACACATCATTAACGCCGTAGTGGTGCTTGAGGGACTCCTCTGAGGTGATCATGGTCCGCGACTTCACCCACTCCCGAAAGCCATCCCGGCCGCCGTGGGGAAAGGATTTAGCAGCTATTTCCAAAGGAATTGGAGCTTTGGGCTCATAAGCCTCGGACCATATGGAAGCGCTATTCGTCTTGGAAAGCTTAGTATACGTGAAGAAAAAGGGCGCCTTGGCAAGATCGGCATCATTGGAAAGACTCGTGTCGGACCAGACATGGATGCCATCTAGCTTGAAGGCCTCATCTAACATCCAATCCAGCTCAACCATGGCCTCGAGATGGCAGTGCAGCAGAGCACCCTTGGGCATGCGGCGCACAATCTGCCACAGCTTGCTCTTCTCCATGCGTTCCTTAGCGAGCGAGAACATCATGCCGGGGAAGACGTCGCCGTCGTCGGCCAGGCTGTCCTCGTAGTCCTTGGTCCATAGGGTCTGCTGCTCTTCAAAGCGGATCTGATCGACGATGGAGCAGGCCTCAAAGGCCGTGGGCGAGAGGCTCTCGCGGAAGAAGCGGTCTGACCACGTTTGTCAGACCCTCTTCTATGATTTTCGGCAATGATCACCAACCACTTCGCTGAGTCTTCTCTTGTTCGATCAGCTTGTCACGGCCGTCAAGGTACTTCTGGATGAACTGGTCCTCCAGCCGCGGCACGCCTTGCTGCTGCAGCCAGGCAGCGTCGTCGTCCTGCACGGATGCGCGGTCCATGGCTAGCTTGACTGACTCAACCGCGGGGAGAAGCAAGCGGGTGGAGCGTTAGCCTGGCGCTCAGTGGCTGCAGACTTGAGTGATGTGGAGTCGGTCGACACTTGGGGCGAAGTGCCGGGCGGTCAGAGGGATTTGAGCAGTTGAGGGTGCAGAAAAAGGGGGCAAGGGCATGGGTGCCTGTTGGCGGCACGGGAAGGCGCGTGCTCGGCAGTGCGCGACACCACAGGGCGGCAAGGCCACAAGGCCAACGGCGTCATGCCTAGCCCTTATCGGCGATAAGCCCCAGCCCGCCCGAAACCTGCAGCACGCGCGCCCGCCCGTGACACGCTCGATGCTGCTCTCTGCTGGCTCACCTGCGCCGCCTTAGCACACGCGAGACGTGCTCGTCGTCACCGGTCACGGCAGCCAGACCCAACCCGCAACCTCCACCCGCTCTCCTCGCCAGCTCACTGAGGTCTTGCCCGGCGCCGTCCCAACCGCCCTCACCTGGATCCTGCCCGCACTTTCTCGCCCCGTCTGCTCTAGCAATCCCCTGCCACTCGACCATGCCCGCTTAATGTCGACCGCCGACATCACCCTGCATCCGCCGTGCGGCCAAAGCTAGAGCTCTCGCGCTCGCCCGCCACTCCTCGCAACCCTCCGCCGCTCCGCCCCAAGCCCAGAGCGTCTCGTCCGCCCACCTCTGTGCCTCTACTCGTCCCCACCGCGGGGCCTTGCTGTCCTCATGGCCTTCCTGCTGCCCGCCTCGGCCAAGCAGGCCGCCCTGCGCTTTGCTATTTCGAAGATCGGCATCATCGATGACACCGCCATCGACCTGGACAAGTTCAGCTTCGCTTGGGGTAGAAAGAGCACCATAACTCTGCCCAAGGTTCCGCTCAAGGCACAGGTGCGTGCGAGCTGCCCACTTGCGATGCGTTGACATTATGCTAACTAGAGACGTGCACAGAAACTGACGTCCTACCTTCCGCTACCGCCGAACTTTCAAGTGTCCGAGGCCTACGTCAACGACCTCCGCATATCCATCCCCGCCAATCTTCAAGGCATTACCGTAGATGCTACCGGGATCGTAGCGAAAGGCAGGATTGCCCAGGGCTCCGAGGAGGATGTTCCACATGGCAAGGGCGGGGCCACAGACAAGTTGGATCAAGAGACCATCCCCACAGCCGAAGATCTGGCGAAGTCGTTTGTCCAAGATGAGTCGGCTGAGGAAAGAAGACGGCTTGAGGCCGCCATCAGGTCACAATCACAGTACCTGCAGCAAGATCCGTTCACGGAGTCCAGCGTGTTCAGTGATGATGGATACGACGAGTCAGAGCTCGGGACGGGGGTTGGTCTGTCAACACCGTACTACGTGAGCAACTACCTCAAGCTTGTTATGGACACGTCCAAGGTTTCTATCGGCGATATTGAACTTCAAATCGAGACTGAGGTCCCCCCCGAAGACTGGGATGACGAAGAGGCGATTCAGGCCGGGCTTGTGGTCCATATTGGTGGCATAGAAGTTGATGGTCTGACAACGGTCACTCAAGAGGAGGCAGCGTCGGCACATGAGGAACAGGCAAGACATGGGAAGCGCAGGATTGCGCTAAAGGGCCTCTCCGCTGGATTGCTCCTGGACGAAAAGAACATGGCTAAGAGCAGGATAGCATCATCCTTCGCGGCATCTCCTACTAGGAGCAGGAGCGTCCCGTCCGACTCGTTCCATCCTTCCTCCGTCTCCAGTCCCATTGCTACGAGATCTCCGCTTGTGCAAAGCCGCTCGCTGTCTATCGATGCGGGGTCGTCTCCGTCACCGCAATCCAGCCGCCACCTTCCAGCCATGAGCGAGTCGGTAATGACTACAGATGCGGACAGGTTTGCCGACGCTGAGGATGAAACCGAGACTTCTCACGTGTCTGGGATGGATGCCTCAGGATATTCACAGAGGTTTGGGCAACAAAGCTTGTATGGCGACGAGTCGATTCTTCAATTCGGCATGGACAACGGCATGTTTGATTCCAATGTCGAAGACAGCCAAAGTCCTGAACAAAGCCGTAGGAGCCCTGCCAGCCCGGGGCACTTGATAAACTTCGAGCACTCGGCGGAGACTGAGCAATCGCCACAGGCGGTCTTCTCTGGAAGCAGCTCGCTTCCCGGTCGACTTCCGCATGTGCACGAGCAAATTGGAGCTGATGATGGCACTCACTCAGTCTCCAGGTCCCAGCCAATGCCTGAAAATTCCCCATTGGAACCAGGCACAGCAAGTCATGACAGTGCCGTTTCAGGAGCTGGATCCCCGAGCCCGGAGGCTACGAGCGCGTCTGACCAATCTTCTAGTGCCTCTCCCTCACCAGCGTCTTCTGAACAGGGCGACCTTGCAGAGTCAAGACTTTTCAGTCATGAAGATGCCGAAAGTATGTATATGAGCGCGATGGATGATGGGACAGCGCAGTCAAGCAGATCGTTTCACATGCCCGGTGCGTGGGACACTTCGAGCGTATCTAGCAACGATTCGGATCGGATCTATCATCCTCCAGTTTCTGCAACAGCAACCGCTCTTGACTCAATTGCTGAGAAAGACGACGGCTGCGAGACTCCTCGACCAGGTAGCCGACTTGATGTTGAAACAGGCGTTGAAACAGATCGTTCTCTTCACCAGAACGAGGTTGACCTTCGAACCAAAGTCTTCGTACCACTTGTGGACATCGATATCGTTTCTGTGTGGGTGCCATTCGAGAAACCATCGCAGGAAACTCCGGGTTCGGATCCACTTGCCTACCATGATGATCAGCCTCGCTCAAGGGTCGCTTTCGCGGAGGACTCGGTCTTTCATGATGTGCCGGGGGCCTTCTCACAATACGCCGCATCTACTGCACGGTCCAGGCCTTCAGCTAGCATTATGCGAGATTCGCGGAGATTGCCCGCTCACCAGCGGCAACAGTCGTCACGTAATGCCGAATCCGAAAGGGAAGGCTCGACTAGAACAGCTGAGGATGAAGTCGAGGTTTCTGTTGGCAATGTACGTGCCCAGGTCGATGTGGAAACGATATATCTGGCGATGCGTCTCGTGAAGATGATTCAACAGCTTTTTGGCGATTCTCCCTCCGTGGACAAGAAGAAAGACTCGAAAAATGACAGCAAGAAAATTAAGGAGGAGCCTAGCTCCAAACCTCCTTGGTCATTCAAGTTCAGCATGGAAAACATGCAGCTTTCCCTCCTCAAGGAGTTGCTCACACAGAGCATTGCGCCTAACAAGCTTGTGGGTGGTCTCCGACATGCGGAATGGGACTTCAACGAAGTGCTACTCATTCTACGCACACGTGGCATCAATGCCACAGGAACGAACAAGAATGGCTCGTTGAGCGCCGGCTTGAAGGTTGGAGTGTTTTCCTTTGGATTCAATGACCGAGGAATCCTTAGTTTCCAGTCTGGCACGGGTTTAGAAGAAACAACCATGGACGTCAACAAGCCCATTGAACACGACATTTCAATCACTTACACAGGGGACAATGAAGGCCCACGCATAGATATTTCTACGCTCCCTATCAATATTTCCCTGGATGTGCAAAAGCTGGATGACACGTTCGCTTCGTATGGCGGCTTTAGCGGGGTTCTTAAAATCAGCAACCATATTAAATCAACATGTGTGCTACCGCCCCCAGCGCCGAAGGTTTCGCCGATGCCTAAAACACACACACCGGAGGAAGTACCTTTCCCAAAGATCGACGCTCGTTTTGCAGGTCTCAACTTCAACCTGCAAGGTGAAACTTGTGGTGTACTTCTGGAGACTAGCACCATTCGCACCAACGTTCGAAAAGGTGGTGTCAGGGTAAATACCAAACATGCCAAGATCTCCGGCCCTCATCTGATGAACTCTGCTCTGCTCCGGAGTAATCCGCCACTATTAGTCGAGGTGCATGAGATCCGTATCGTCTACGCTTTCGTTCCGGAGGAGGTGGACTTGTCGGATCTACTTTCGTTAATCACCCCAACCGCCTTCAAGTACGAGGCCGATGATGATATCCTCATCGATACGCTTCTCTCACAGCGCCGAAAGGGGTCCTTTGTCAAGGTGAGAGTGCAAGGATCTATGCACCTCGACATCTCGGACCTTGAGGGTATGAAACAGCTCGATGCCCTTGGGAAAGATGTTGCAAAGCTCTCCAGTGTTGCAAAGCTCCTGCCCGATGATGAGCGTCCGGGAATCCTCTCGATGATTGAAGTGGCCAATTGTAAGGTCGCCGTGGTGGTGGACAACCGCATTGGGAGAGTCACCCTAAACTGCCTCGAAGTTCGAGTTGCCCATATTGGCCTACCTGCACTTCTGGCCCTTTCCGTCCACAGCATTGAAGCTGCTCGCAATGATTCTGAGTGGTTTCTGACCGAGGTCACCAATGACCGGGATGCTGCCATTCCCATGATCATGGCGCGCTGGCTTGGAGACGAAATGGAGCCCATCCTAAAGGTTAAGCTCTATAACCTCCTCTTCGACTATCGCGTTACAACCATCATGGCCTTACTTGGTCTTTCGGAAGACTGTACTGCCGACGATGTGGCCTTTGGAATGGCTTCGTCTATCGCGACTATTAAGAAGCCCCCACCACCCGGTATCACTAGACAGTCGTCTTCCGCTAGTGAGAAATCCAGCCCACCTTCTCGTCCCATGAATCTCGATCTTCTACTGAGAGATTGTGCGATCGGGTTGAACCCTCACAAGAGTCAAGCAAAAGCCCTCCTCGTCCTATCGGACACACGATTCACCGGCTCTCTCGTTCAGGATGTGGTTACAACGGCCAGTGTGGATATCAGAAGAGCGTCTTTGTTGGTGGTTGACGAAGTGGATCGGCTTGATCCCGATCGACCACAATCCAGCAGCTCTTCGCTGACGGGACTAGGGACCGCCCAGGTCAATAGTCTTTGCCGCTGGGGATTTGTCACTGTCGGAACAGTGTCCAAGGCTAAAGCGGTGGTCAAGATTAGCGAGTCGCACGAGGATGGCTCCCAGTCTGTCGATGTGGAGTTTAAGAACGATTTGTTCGTCATGGAAAGCTGTGCCGACTCTACTCAAACCCTCATTGCGATATTTGGCGGGCTTGCCCCTCCTCAACCTCCTTCAAAGGAAGTCCAGTATCGGACAAAGGTCGAACCGGTTGTGGATATGATGGCCTCGCTAGTCGGAGAAGATTTCAAGGCTCCGCCCAAAGATGAACAACTCCATATGGACCAATCTATTGTTATAGATGATGACGACCAAGACATCCACTTTACAGGCAGCATTTACGACCCTGGCCATCTACCCAATCTTGACGAAATGACAGAAGAGTCTATCGAGGAGTCAGTTCTCAAATCGCAACAGCAACTTGGCAATCAGGAGCCTCTGGAAGAGCTCAACTTCAAGGAGGATTTCTTCTCAGCGCCCAGTGAAGAACTTCCAGCTGCTCAAGCTTGGGACTCGAGAAAGAACGAATACATTGAATCCAGCGAAGTCTCGGTTGCCAAGAGCCCGCTCACCATACGTGTCAAGAATATACATTTCATTTGGAATCTCTATGATGGGTACGACTGGCCAAGGACTCGGGAGAAGCTGAACCAGAAGCTCGAAGAGGTCGAACAGCGGGCTCAAGAAAGGCGTGAGAAGGATCTCAATGATGGGTTTGAAGGGGTCTCCTTTGAAGAAGACCTGCTCTTCGGTTCAGTCTACATCACTCTACCAGTCAACAACACGCCAGAGGAGAACCGGAGACAACTAAATCAGGCGCTAAGAGGCGGCGACGACACAGCGAGTGAAACCAGTTTTGCTACAACAACTGCATCAAAAGCGGCCGGGCGGCCGCATCGCAGGAGGTTGAGGCTTGAAAGAGGTCGCCATCACAAGATCAAGTTTGAGTTGAGTGGCGTCTCTGCCGACGTGGTAGTATTTCCGCCGGGTCATGGAGAAACTCAGAACTCGGTTGATGTTCGTGTTGAAAACCTCGACGTCATTGACCACGTACCAACTTCGACCTGGAACAAGTTTGTCACTTACGACAAGGCGGCTGGAGAACGTCCGCTTGGATCACCTATGATTCGCCTTGAGATGTTGACCGTGCGTCCTGTGCCAACTCTGGCCGCTTCGGAACTTGTAATTCGCGTAAGTCTCCCTACCCAACTCTTGAACGCGCAGCTATTCGATGTTAATACGGGATATTAATTACAGGTCTCGGTACTACCTCTACGACTTCATGTGGATCAAGATGCGCTTGACTTCATCACCCGTTTCTTCGAATTCAAGGATGACAGAATTGCTTCAAAGGATGCGCCCGGTGAACAGCCCTTCATACAACGTCTCGAAGTTCGAACGGTAAAGCTTAATCTTGACTACAAGCCAAAGAAGGTCGATTACGCCGGCCTCCGCTCTGGACATACGACTGAGTTTATGAATTTCTTTATTCTGGAGAAGGCACACATAACTCTTAGGCGTTGCATTGTTTACGGTATCTCTGGCTTCGACAAAGTCCACAAGACCCTGAATGGTATCTGGATGCCGGACGTGCAGCGTAATCAGATTCCGAAGATTCTTACAGGTCTAGCTGTTACTCAACAGGCAGCCGAGGTGGGGAAAGCCGTGATGGACATCGTCTCTGTCCCCTTCGCCGAGTACAAGAAAGATGGTCGAATTTTCCGCAGCGCTCAAAAGGGTGCACTGGCGTTTGCCAAAAACACTACAACGGAGTTGCTGCGCCTCGGTGGGAAGGTTTCGATCGGTACGCAGGCCATGATCCAAACTGCCGAGGGTATCTTGTCACCGGTATCTCCATCTGCAGGCTCGAGTCATACCCAACAGGACGACACCGCTTGGCACGATGTACCTTCACCGGGCTCATCTCCTGCAGATGAACCTAGGGCCATTTCAAACTATGCGGATCAGCCTATTGGCGTGAGGGCTGGCCTCATCAGCGCCCGCCGCCACCTCCAACAGGACTTCTTGTCCGCCCGCGACGCCATCATTGCCATCCCTGGTGAAGTCATGGATAGCGGCAGTGCAACTGGCGCTGCGAAAGCCGTTGTGCGTCGGGCTCCCGTGGTTATTCTGCGACCCTTCACTGGCGTTGCGAAGGCTGCAGGTGCAACAATGTTCGGAGCTGCTAACGCACTTGACCCGGAGAGCAAGCGAAAGATTGACGACAAATACAAGCATCATTAAAGAACCTAGCCTTTTCTGGCCTGCCTTTTTTATGGTTTAGCGAAGACGTGGCAAACGGTAATGGAGTTTTTCAGTGCTATGTTCTGGCTTTTCTTCAAGTCTCTCGCTTTCTGCGACACCTACATGAGGAATTTCTCTCTCCTCTCATACCCCAGGGCGAGGGCAACTACTTTGAAATTTTCTGCATAGCGACGGTTCTCTCTCTCCTTTTTTTTTTTTTATATATTTCCCGCTCCCCTCTCCTCAATAGCATGGTACGATGACACGAAAGCATGGCGTAGCATAGTGGATAGCATTGGGCTAACGCGGTTTACCGGAGAACATAGGCCACAGGGCGAGGGGAGCGCATCGAAGACGGGGAGGGTTCCGTAAGATTCCCCATTATCCTTTATAAGTAGTTGAAGCAGGCGTCCAGATGTAAATTTTTTCCCCTTCTCTTTACATTTACATCCGGACAACTGCTTTAACCACCATACAACGGTGGCCTCGGTGACATCTTTCTGAGACGACCTCATCAGCCTTTTACTGTCTTCTTCTTTCCGTCTTTTTCTCTCTCGCATTTGTTTCTCAACACAGTATACCCGACAGACCAGACATTCGTGCATGCTTTCATTGTTGTCTTTTTTGGCCTCTTGTTAGTTCTCGTTCCCAGGGATAAATTGCCACATTCATCTTTCATCTTCTGTACATTGTGATCATGTCATAGAACTCAGACTGCTTTTTGTTTTTTATACTGCTGGCGTGTGAAGCAGCTTTCTGTTACCTTCAATCTTCAGCATGTAACAACAGATGCGCATGTGAATTTGAAGTTGCCATCATATAGATGTCCCATAAGATCAATGATAATCTGAGAGACTTATTTCAGTCCCTGCAAGTGATAGTCAAATTCACGGCTCCTGAATTGGTGCCTGGAAACATAAAATTGACCGATTACTAAAGGTGCGGGTACTTCTGACCTCTGATTCCGATGGTATGACCATTGTTATCGGTATTATAACTTTTTTTTGCCTGTTCGGGAAATTCTGGTAGATTGCCGGTCTATACTTATCGCCTACTACTTACCTACCTACTTATCTTTCAATGTTCTTTACTACCTTCTACCGCTTTTCACTAACTTTCGTATAACCGTCTAAACCTACGTTACTGCTGCCTCCGTCACACGACGCCTCCGACGGCCTTACGCGCGCCTTAATACTATGCTAAACAGCTGAGACGTAAGCTAGGCTGGTCGCTAGGTCTTAAAGATAATATAAAAAGGCATGAAAAATACCACACATAGCTATTTAAGTCGCGGGTAGACGCCTCAATATTAAGAGGTATTATTGGTTGATGCATTAAAGCGATTGCATACTCCGTGGAGTGACTGTTTCGCGTGAGATAAGGCTAAATACCTCTTGGATTACGGTGGATACGGTGGAGTTATGATATTCTTCAACAGGGTCAGAAATTCCGCGTCTTAGTTAGATAGGCCGTGTCAGCAGTTTATGAATAGGGAGTAAAAACGCATGTGGAAGACCGAAACATCTGTATGGACGTCAATGTGACAACCATTACACCGTCATATGGCGCATGGGTCTCAGGGAGTTGAAGCAGTCGTCTGGATGCAGATGTCCCTTCTTTTCTCGATAACGTTTACCTCTAAACAAC
>JAJJID010000553.1:0-22620 GCA_022204955.1 Macrophomina pseudophaseolina
GAACTCACCCTTTCCCGCCAGTATCCCATGGTCATCGTGAACCCGGTCACGGGCGAGAAGGCATTCCAGGTGCAGCAGAACTGCGTGCGCAGGCTATTTATCCGCCACGGGCCCAGCGAGGAGCCCAAAGTCATCGACGACGTCGCCGAGGTGCGCCGCTTCCTCACCAACATCCAGTCCCGCATCATCAGGCCCGAGTATGTCTGGGCCGGCCCCCCGGAGGAGGGCGACCATCTGCTGTGGGCGAACTGGACCGTCATGCATTCCAAGATTGACTATCCCGTCGAGTGGGGCGTGAGGACCGCCCACCAGGGCTGGATTCCTTCGAAGCACCGTCCCGTCGGGCCCGTGCCGATTCCTGCAACGGCTTGAGGATGGGGGATGTCACGTAGTCTTCTTGTAATCGAGAAAGCATTTTCCATGATGGCAAGCCGCCTTGCCCTGTTCTTGGTTGATAACAGCTCCGTGTGTCTTGTCCGCGTTGTTCCATCTGTGATTTTGGCGAATAAGGTGTACGATCGGAGAGCGAAGATGTCACAGCTGCCCGACGGTATACTTGTGTCATCCGCCACAGTTCGAAGTACAGTGAAACTGCTGCCCTGCCCCGCCTAACCGCGTGCTGTCCTAAGGCAGTGAAGTCGGTTTCCTGGGGATGTTTGAATATTTGCTAGTGATTAAGACCGTTGGCGGAGATATATATATGTGATTTACATACATATACAATTTCATGGCTTTTACTCTCAGATATACGAACTGCCTATGCATAAAGAGTTGCTGGGGCACGATCAGCTACCAGACTGGTTACCGCTGGACCTATTGACGACGGACGCCGAGCTCGAAGCGGATGATGGCAGAAGAAAAGTTGAGGCAACTCAGGCGTCGCGCAGACTCATTCACTGAGTGAGCAGTTTCCGCGTTCCCTTGTCTCTCCTACTAACATACGCTCTATAAATTCTACTTTATCCATCCTTTCTGCTTCTTAACGTTCTTACCAAAGTCAGCTTCTTTCTAGTCGCGTACCTGCTGGGCAAATCCACAAACCGTGCGGCGCAGAAGGAGGAGCATCGGGGAGCATTGGGGGACAGTCTATTAAGAGATAAGGTACCGCTGCGATGCTCGCTGTTATCACGTTAGCCATAGGCGCCCATGACGGTGCAAAGACAAGGCGAGAAGTTGCGATGCCGGCCGGCGCGGACGAAGTCAATTTATTCGGTCTTAATGCGGACGCGCTAGACGTGGCTACCCAAAGATTCGAGGTGCGCTTCTGTAAGAGTAACGCGAGCGGCGACGAGCTTCAGGCTTGCTAATGCCGCGACGGCGTCCTCCAGGCCTCGCCCAGGCCAGATTGGGATGGGCTGGCCGCCCAACAGGGAGACGGTGAAGCGCCCGAGCACCCACAAGCTATAGCGTCATATCGACGGCACCTATCTCGCCTAGCTACTAACTCCCGCTTAAATGGATATTTTCACTCTCGGCCGCCACATCATCTGCTGCGCAGTTAGGTAGTTCCCTCCCCAACCCATCCGGCAGCGACTACGGCTCAACGGTCACCCGGATGCCCTTCGTGCCCGGCCGCGGAAGAGGCAGCAGGAAGCAGCAGGCCGGCTCCGCGTCAGACCGGTCCGTCTCGTAAAGCTTCATGTTCGGACCCCTTGGGCAAAACAGCGCTGCCATTACCAGCGACATTTCAGCGTAGGCCAGACTGATACACCGCGCGTCAGCAGAGGCCGCAATCCACTCCTTCCGAGGGGGGCCAACTCACTTCACACCCAGACATCCTCGCGAGCCCTTGGTGAAGGGGACGTAGTTGCGGTACATGCGCGGATCCACATCGCCCAGCCATCGCTCCGGCCGGAATTCGAACGGGTCGGGATACACGTCCGGGTCGGTGTGCATGAAGTACGCGGACATGCCGACCGGAGTGCCCTTCGGGATCGACCACTGCCTGTACTGGAGGGCCACGTCGGGCGAGCAGCGCGGCAGCCGGTGCATGATGCCGTGGCTCAGCCTGCGCGACCGGTCAGTCAGACGAAAGGCGGCGGCGGGCGCGCGGGAACGCTTACCGGAGTCCCTCCTTGATGCAGGCCTGCAGGTACGGCAGCTTCTCCAGCGTCTGCCACGACGGCGTCTTCTCCGGCCAGTCGGCCATGACGTCCTTCAGCTCCTCGCGCAGGCGCAGCCGCACGTGCTCGTTGGACAGGATGTGGAAGGCGAGGTGGTCCATCGAGCGCGCCGTCGTCACCGTGCCGGCGCCCATCAGCACCTGCGCCTCGGACGCGAGCCGCTCGACCGTCAGCTCGCTCTCGGGCAGGTCGCTGTTGACCAGCTGGTCGAAGACCGTGTCCGACCGGATGCTGCCCTCCGTCCGGACCACCGCCTTGCCCGCCAGCTTCCGCTCCTTGGCCGCGGCTATGTGCTTTTCCGACATCTAGCAGAACTGCGTCAGCACCGCGGCGCCCCCGGCCCCGGCATGCCGACTACTTACGATCCTCCAGTCCCGGAAGCGCTGGCTGCGCGGATCCAGCTTCTGCAGCAGCGACGTGGGCACCAGCCGCACGATCTTGATGATCCACGGGAAGTTCATGAAGACGGGCATCGAGCGGATCAGCGTGTCGAAGAGTTCGAACCTCCAGCGCCGTCAGCACGGTTGCGCAGCTGGGGCGGCACGAGCGGCTTACCATTCGGGCGCGAAATCGGGATCGCGCAGCATCGACGCGGGCGGGTTTTCGATGCAGATATTGCTGATCACGTCGCCCGCCAGCGCGGAGAAGGCGTGGTCCAGCCTGACCACCCGGCCCGTCCCGGCGTACTCCTTCAGGCGGGTGACGAGGAGCAGGACGAGCTCGTCGAGCATCGGCTGGATGCGGTTGATGCCCTGCTTGGAGAAGAAGGGCTCCATCGGCTTCCTGCGCTTGCGGTGCAGGTCGTGGTCGACCGTTATGCCGTGTGATCCTGCGTTTTCGGTCAGCCAGGCGTGGGTATTGTGTCGAGCGCTCCTTTTTTCACCGTTGAAATCCATGCCGTCTCCGAAGTGGGGGAACGCTTCCGTACGCCTGACCGCTCCGGCCACGTACAGCGTGCTGTAGAACCCGGGGTCGCGGATGGAAAGCTCGAGGGGATTGACCCGGACGATGGGGCCTGGGCCGGGAAAAGTCAGCTCTGGTGGAAGGGTGGGAGCGGAGACGGAGCTGCTTTGGTTACGAACCGTATTTCTCGTGCATTCTCTCGATCTCCCACAGGTACGCGCCATGTCTAAAGTAGTCCCACGCGATCTCGTAGAGATGCGATGCGGCAGCGATCTTCGGGCCGGGAAACCTGGCGAGAGGGTGAAAGTAGAGGCGATATATGATGACTCCGATTCGATGGACCACCAACGCTCCGAAAAGAGCGGCGATGAGATGCTACGGAAATGCGAATACGTACGAGATTACTATTCTCAGGGGCGGACGAATGCTTGTGAAGAGAGGGAGGGAAATTCTTTGTCGAAGAGCCGATTCTAAAACTGTCTTATAGTCCTGTATTCGCAAAGCCCCTGGGTGGCTGTCTAGGGCGCAGGGGTTCTAGAAGCGCTAAGCCGAATGGGCGCTCCTACGCGTGGGCCTTATTGCTTACGAAAGATGCATCGCCTCCTTTTCCCAACGGACTACCGCTATATGACCCCGCGGCGAACACCCCGTGATTCGTAAAGTGTAAGGTAGTGGCTCTCCTTGTCTGTCTGGATACGGGTGCGAAGGGAGAGTGGACAGTGCGGCCTAGAAAGGCCGATCGACCGGTAAAGGCAAGCGAATGTGCATAGACACCAGATAGAGTGGTGTGTGGGAAGTCTAGTGGGTAGAAGGAATATGAGTTTCTGCTGCTTGCTTCACAGAAGCTTCTATTCGTGTATAAAGATTCTGCCTCGCAGCACACTAAGTTCGATGTGATAAGACCAGCGGCGATTTAAAGCAGCGAATACAACGTATGCCCGAGTAGCTCTGGTGGTCAGCTTAAGGCCGCAGCCGCTTGTAAGAATCGTTATTCGACCGACGCTTAGACCTTGGATTCACTAATAGGAGCCTATAGCTCCGCGGGGCGTCCCATTGACTTAGGTGAGGCAGTCAGCCCGTTCGTATGGTCGCCGGGATCTTGGTATAAATTTTGATCTACTGTCTATGTTACCTTTTCTGCTATAGCCTGCGTTCCACCCGTCAGCCGGGGGACTTTGACATTAAAATTCCTCTCTTGGAAGTTGATAACATATCCAGCTGGGTTTTCCGTCTTCGGTCCGCGGGAGGGGAAACCTCCGGTAGCGCTGAGTTAGATGGCTAGCATCGCTGTTATGGTACCTTAAGGCTCCCTAACTGCGTCATTCACCGACCTGGAACGCCGAAAGGAGCAGGGGGGCTTTGGAGGGCGTAAAACTCCCCGATAGAACAACGCTCTAGGTGGAGGCACCCATGCCTATGAGGCGTCCATCGTGGCCTTAAATTAACTAGTTAGTGGATACCGGGACGTTTATCGCCGTGTATGATGCGAAATGGTCAGTGTTACATGACGCAGTAGTTGTTATGTTAGATAAAAAGGAACAATCGGGTAGGTAGGGCGCCGCAAAGACAGCAATGAGGCAGTCCGGTCTGCGCGATATTATTATAGTCCACCTCTACGTACTCCTTGCATACCTTCTTCTCCACCTCTTCTTCGTCTAATATGGAGTATCGCTACTCAACCATCGTTGATTCTGCACTGTACGAGACCTAGGGACTATGTGATAGCATCGATGTGCGGATGTACAACGAGACCTACCGCGAGGACCGCGGCGCTATTAGAGCCCACTAAGACTGGAACTAGCACGTCAGCCCGATGAAGGGCTACAAAGGCACGTTGGGGCCGAAGTGGAGCTTTATGACTGTGTGTGTTCCGGAATGCCTCCCGGAAAGACTAGAGGTCATCTCCTATGCTAACGAGTTTGTATTTCTGCACGACGGTTCGCTGCCTCTCACTTCCACACTTCTAAAAAGAGCCGGTGTGCTGATAGAGGCAGACGTTACGGACAACGTTGATTAGGAACTCGTAAGCTTCCCCACGCTATCCCGCCGTATGTCCTCGAGATTGACCTGCTTTCCCAGGGTAACATCGAGAACGACGACATGATGGAAGCCTTTCTCGAAGGTGCACGGTCCGGAACTATTAACGCGACTAATCCCGACGCCAGGCGTAGGGGCAAAAAGCAGATCTAGGCGCAGCTACTCCGTAAGATGATCGCCATCGACCGAGAGGGCGCGCTCACGACGATGAAGGCGTGGGCTAAGTTCGTCGAAGTGGGTTCGAGTCGGCAGCACCGCGTCTACACGAGGCTAGACGAGTATCTTCCCTACCGTATTATGGACGTCGGCGAAATGTTTGCGCATCCCCGCTCCGTCCAGGCCGCGCTTATTCGCTGACGACGGTTGCTTAGGTTTTGGTTCGGCGTGGTGACGTTCGGGATGGGCATCAGGATCCTAGAACACGAGGTCGATAGGTGTCGCGAACTCATGCGGCCGGCCTGGATCGCGGCCGGCCTTACCAACGACCTGTTCTCCTGGCCGAAGGAGCACGAAGCCGCGAAGCGTCGGGGCGAGAACCACGTGGTTAATGCTATCTGGGTGCTTATGCAAGAGCACAGCTGCGGTGCTGAAGAGGCCCAGTAGATCTGCCGCAAGATGATTAAGGAGGCGGTGGCCGAATACGTCCAAATCGTCCGCAATACTAAGGCCGACGAGAGCTTGTCCAGCGACCTCCGCAAGTACATTGTGGCGATGCAGTATAGCATCTCGGGCAACGTGGTCTGGAGCTTGATATGCCTAAGGTACAACCCTGGCGTTTCTTTCAACGAGAGGCAGCTCGCGTGGATCCACGACGGTGTGCCGGAATTAGTAGAGTCGTCGGATGCGGGCTCGCTTGCGGACGACTCGTCCATGGAATTCGGCGCCTCGACCGCCCCTAGCTCCCTCGTGGGCGAGCTTAAGATTGCCGGGAGCGGGATCGGAGATCTGGTGCGGAACTCGAATCTCCCGCTACTCGACGCAAAGGTAAGCAGCTTCCTCTAGTTCCGCGGCTTGTTTTGTGCCAGACTTATAATGGAAGTAAAGATTACGCTCGAACTATTTGTGTATGTGTGTTTGCTTCCCTCGAAGGGCATCCGGAGCGATTTCATCGACGTCCTGAACCACTGGCTGCAAGTGCCCGCGAGCTAAGCCGACCGGATTAAGGGCATCGTAACCGCCCTTTATAACTCCTCTCTGCTGTGCGTTTACATAATCTCGGCCAAGAAGGCAAACCGCAGAAGCGACTGATATAGCGGCTTAACAGGCTCGACGACTTTTAAGACCAATCTACAATGCGGCGCGGAAAGCCGGCCGCTTACACTATTTTCGGAGAGGGACAGGTGGTTAATACGTCCAGCTACTGCATCATGAGGACGGTCTCGCAGATCCACGAGCTCGTAGACCGGCCGAACTTTAACCACGTGCTCGGTACGTAGCCGTATTGGAAAGCTGGCTCCGGAGCTGACCTCGGATACTAGGGCTGCTCATGACCTTGTTCGTGGGGCAGGGCTATGAGCTACACTGGAAGCATAACCTGGCTCCCCCGACGTTCGAGGAGTACGTGCGGATGGTCGATAGTAGTGAGTTGCCGGTCGGGGTGCCCTAAGCAGGAGCTGGACTGACGTGTGCGCTAGAAACCGGGGCCTTGTTCCAACTCATCGCGTCGCTCATGCTCTCGCTGTCTGCCGCCGCGCAGCAGCCGGCGTCGCTGGACCGATTCTGCGTGTTGCTGGGCAGGCTGTTCTAAATCCGTGACGATTACTAAAATCTCGTTTCTGCAGACGTGAGCCTCCCGCAAACGCAGACCGCTTTACTCCCCTGATCGTGCGAGCTGACCTCCTGCCGCAGTATAAATCCCAGAAGGGCTTCTGCGAGGACCTAGACGAGGGCAAGTACTCGCTTCTACTCCTTCATCTGCTGCACGAGCAGCCGGATAATAGTATGGTCCTCTATGTGCTCTCCAACCGCCGCGCGACGGGAAGCATGCCCACCTAGCACAAGATGCTCATTTTGGAGGCGATGCAGAAATCCGGCAGCCTGGAATACATAAAAGACGTGCTGAAGGAGCTCCACTAAGCGATCGTGGCCGAGATCGATGCGTTGGAGGGGGCCTACGGATCGAAAAATGCGTTCTTAAGGATGTTGGTGGAGGCGCTTTGCGTGTGGTGATTTTAGTGCCGACGGACGATTGCTTCGCACTTTTTCTTTCTTTTCGCATCAGCGCACGCTACGTATGATTATGTATGAGGGTTCGCAGGGACGTTGACGGTGGATAGTATTAATTGACTTTGGCGCAAAGTGTAGCTGTAAGACCGTTTTATTAGCTCTCATCCAATCGAACTCGGGCCAGACCTAGTAGTGAGGATCGACCGTTACGCGCTAGCGCGTACCTTCGGCCGCTATTAGGTTCCGAAGACAGGTAGTTTAAGCAAGGTTTAACGCATGGAATCCGTTTGTTAAGAATTTAGGTTTTGAAAACTATCGAGAATTACCGATCATCTGCCGGCAGTAGGTGAGCTGCATATTTCGGCTCAGAGCGCCGGCTTCGACGCCGGTCGAAATTGATAGAATTGCACGGTCACACGCTCCTGAGCGTCGTTGCCCTGCCGTGATCCGACGCGAAAGGGCATCTTGTTCGGTAAATTCCGGTGGCTCCTAGTAACCTTTGGCTCTTTCTGGAGAATTCCGGCAGGTAGCTGCGCAGCGAGTTAAGAGCGAGCACTAGGAAATACAGAGCGGATGCTTGGGGGGCGCACGTGCAAAAAGGTGCTCGAGGTTAATGGCAACGAGTACAAGGAAGGTATTATAAATATATATATATATATATATATATATATATATATATATATATACACCTAGAAAGCGTAGAAGAGGGCATCCTAGAATAAGAAGCCCTATTAGGATGTGTACGAGCCATTTTAATTATAGAAAACACCACGAATTTGGATGTCTAAGATTCTGCCGGCAGAATATGGGTGTGCGCGATTTATTGACTAGCCATGCCCCCCCTGTAGGTATGTGTATGAATAATACTTTTGGTAGGAGCCTCCGTATAGAAGCGGCAAAACTGACGCAGAGATCGGAGGATGCGAAACCCTCGTGATCTATTGTGTTTGCTAAGACGACACTCACAGCCTTGTTAGCTTTTGCCGTAGGCTCGTGCACGACACCAGGACGGAAAGTTAACTGATTTAGCGAGCACGGGCGACCGTTGTCGCGGCTTGAAGGGGCCCGGGCGGTGTTGAAATAGGCTCGAGCAATGCTGATACGTTTAGGCCCGTACTGCCGCGTGGAACGGCTTCGGGCCGGAGCGTGCGGTAACTAAACGCGATTAGGATCGGCGGAGCTTTCGGCGGTACACTACGTGGCCGGTGTGTTTGGCTGAGCACATGCACCGCTGACTCGTCGTTACCTCGCCGGGGGTTCCCTGTGCTGGAGAAACTCTAACGTTAAATGGAAGTTTGCAGTGTTACTCTAAATAGAGCTCCTCGCACGCCGTTGTACGTGCATCTCATTAGCTTAACAACACCACAGTCCGGAGCGTTGTGCGAGCCGTCAACCCCGGCATCGCCCTCGGAGTAGTGGTGCGTGCCCGTTTGAGCTCCGTCCTGCTCCGGTCGAAAACGAGGCCTGAACCACGTCGGGGCGTTTTGTCCTCGCGCTTAGTTCGCTGTTGACTGCGCCCGCTTCTGGAGTCCTACGTGTGCGTCCTGCGACTTCTTTGAACATTGGCCGTGTAGAGCGACAGCCATAGACTTCCCAATCCGGCCATTGCTCGTTTACATCCTCGTTTTTTGCAGCTCTGTAGGCCCACGCCCGAGGATCGACGGTCTCCGGAACCCGCTAATTGAGGTCGAAGGTGCTCGCCCTTGCCGCCGCAAAGATTATCTACAACGTCTACTTCCACCCGGCCGCGGCGTACCCGGGCCCGCTACTCGCCCGAGTAACCCGGCTGTACTACGTGTACTATCGCATGTCCGGCCGGCTCGAGTTTAAGATTAAAGAGCTTCATGACCGGTACGGCCGGGTTGTGCGCATCGCGCCAGATGAGCGTAAGACCCGGCGCACCGCCACCTGCCCTTTCCCCGCCCCTTTGCATGGGCTTACGGTGTTGTCGTAGTGAGCTACAACGGCGGGACTGCATGGGATGACATCTACGGGCTTCGGAGCAAGAGGCGGCAGGGCCCCAATTTGGCGTACGTCGCACCCATCCCCTCCTCTTTCTCCTAGTCCGCTGAGCCTCCGGCGCGAGCAGGAAGGACCCGCACTTTTACATGGGCGCAGAGGCCCCGAATGGCCAGAAGAACCTGGTGGGTTTGCCGCTACGCGGAGTGACGGTAGCGTAGTTGCTGAAGACTGCATCGCTATAGGGCGCGGCCAACGACGTCGACCACAGCCGTATCCGGAGCGTGCTCTCGCACGCCTTCTCGGACCGGGCAATCTAGAACCAGCATGCCACCATTAAGGAGCACGTCGACCGGCTGATCTTGCGGCTCCGGGAGACCGAGGGCATTGCCACGGACGCGGTGCGCTGGATGCACCACCTCACGTACGACGTGATCGTGCATCTGTCGCTGGGGCAGCGCGCCGGCTCGCTCGACTGCGACGGCTGGCACCCGCAGGCCCGCGCCGTCTTCGAAGGCATCCGCGAGGGCGTCAGCCTGATCGAGATCCTTCGCTTTATGCCCGCCAAGCGCCTCGTGCTCAAGCTGCTGCTGCTGCTCTTCGGCGGCGCGCGCCGCCGCAATTTCGAGGCCTCGGTTGCGAAGGCCACGCTGCGCATGGAAACGGACGCCGGCGACGAGCGCGACTTTAGTGAGTGCCCGCCGCTACTTCAGGATGCGCCCGTGAGCTCACGCCCGCCTAGTGTCGTACATCCTCCGAGCGAACGAAACCGGCAAAGAGATGACGGCGAGCGAAATCACGACGAACAGCGCGCTGTTTATAGATGCCGGCTCCGAGACCACGGCGTCTATGCTCTTAGGTAAGCGGTGGCGGTAGCGACGCAAGGGCTCCAGCTCTAGCTTACTTTTGACTCCTCTCCCCAGGCTGTCTGTTCTACCTGCTTAAGAATCCCGACACGCTGGAGAAGCTCACGACCACCATCCGCAACACATACGCCGCCGAGGACGACATGAACCCCACGAGCCTTGCGCAGATCCCGTACATGAACGCCGTCATCGACGAGTCCCTGCGTATGTTTATGCCCGTGCCGGCCTCGCTGCCGCGTGTGACGCCTGCCCCGTACGTTATTAGTACGTAAAGCGCCCCCCCTTTCCCTCCCCCCCCCCCCCCCCCCCCCCCCCCCCCGGGGGGGGCCCCGTGCTCCTCCTTTCCTTCCCTCGTGCTGACTGCAGCCACCCCCGGCTTAAGTCTGTGGTGGGCGGGTCCCGGCCGGCATCATCGTGGGCGTGAACCAGTACGCGGCGTACCGGTCCGCCGAGAACTTTAAGCAGCCGTACTCGTTCGTGCCGGAACGCTGGCTCGGCGATGAGCGCTTCGCCGACGATAACAGAGCCGTGGTCCAGCCCTTCTCCACCGGTCCGCGGAACTGCATCGGAAAAAAGTGAGCGTTGCTTTCCCCTACCCTCCTGCTGTAACTGGCTGACCGTTGTTGGCATTTCGCCTAGTAGCTTGGCGCGCGCCGAGATCCGGCTGGCGCTGGCACGCATCGTGTGGAACTTCGACCTTGAGCTCATGCCCGAGTGTCGAAACTGGTACGACGATATGAAGGCCTGGTTCGTCTGGTATAAGTCGAACTTGCAGATTAGTTTTAAGCCACGGGATGGGGCCGCTTGAGACCGGCGCCTTCGTCCGGAAAGGCGACTGCCCCCCCGGATTAGGCATTTCTGGCGTTGTCTTGAGCCTGGCCAGAGCGTTATGTACTAGATTCACCCCGTGATACGCACTTGTGCAAGCATGCTCTCCTAAAAAAAAAATTTTTAGATTGATTGAAGTACTTGTTACCTAATTAGAACGATCTATCGTCTAAATGTCCGCCGGCTTGACTACTAAAACCGAGTCGTACTCGTCGTCGTAAGTCACTACGTCGATGATTTTCCATCCCGCCTTCCCGAGCAGGTCATGCCACTGCTGGCTGGTGCGCTCTAGGGAGCCGACTTGGGCCATTATGGCAAGGTCTAGCATGGTGGCGTGGCGGTGCACCCCGCGATCGGGAAGCACCTTGTTATCGATGAGGAGGAGGGAGTGCGCGGCGAAGGCCGGACGTAGGCCCGCTAGAATCTTTAACACGCTCTCGTCGGGGTTGTCGTGGAAGATGTTCCGATAGTAGTAGAACTTGGCGCCTGTGCCGCGTGAGAAGCGTGCCTAGATAGCGGAGAGGGGGTAATGCTTACCTTTGACCGCTTGCTCGGCGTAGTAGTCTTGGGCAATGCCTTCGACGCCGTCGATCGGCTTCTAGATGTTGATGGCTTCCTGTATGTCCTGCAGGATGACGCGGCCGGGTAGGTCGGGGTATTTGGCCTTGAGGTTGGAGCATTGCACGCCTATGCTCCCGCCCATATCGACGAATAGGACCTTGCTATCTCCGGGCTGGGCGGTCTAGCCGCCTAGGTAGTTCTTGAGCTCGAAGCCCGAGAGCTAGTCGGCGCGCCACTGGACCTGTAGCGCGTGGTGTAAGATGTCCTAGAGCTTGGGCTGCGTGCGTATCTAAAAGAAGAAGGGCAGCTCTGTCTTCTACGCCCGGTTGAAGGCGGTGTTGGTGTTCTTGACCACGTTCTGGTACTTCCTCTCGAGTAGGAAGTCGGGCAGGGCCTGGTTGGTTGGGCCCTGCACGTCGAAGCTGCCACGTTCGCCGTCAGGGCCGGCCCTAGATGTGTTCTTGGAGTGCACTTACGACAAATGGATTCCGCTCTCGCGGTTCGGATTAGTAAGCAGCTTGGTGATGTGGTTGGCAGTGAAGGTGTCTTTGTCCGTCTCCTCGATTATGTCGATCGAGGCTAGGTATCTCAGTATGCGGCCTGCCGCTTGTCAGAACGGACGGTGCAAAAGGACGAGCGGTGAGTACCCGTTAGCTGAGGAGCCGCCCCGGAGCGTTGGGCTAAGTCCGCCACGGTCAGCGGCTTCTCGCTCTCGGAAAGGGCTCGGAAGATGCCAAGATCGACGGCCATGCGGGCGCCGACCGTTTCGAAGTCCTGTTCGCGTCAGCTGACCAGCGTGATGGCGGCGCGAATCGGGTGCGCACCGAGTTGTAGAGCCTCATGATTAGCTCGAACGGCGTCTCTAGCGAGTGCTGGAGCTTGATGAGAGCATCGATGACGCTCTTGCGGGTAGCGTTATCCTTGCCGGCCAGTGTCTTGATCTGCGCAACTATAGACTCTATTTTTGCTATTGCCCTCTCTTGCTTCTGTCTCGGTGGGTGGTGTGGTTGCACGCAACAGAGCGGCGTCCCTTTGATACTAAATGGGCGTGGGCGGAGCCGCGAACCGACCGTTGCCGCGCCGCCGGAAATGCGCCGTGCGGGTCGGTTGGCGAAGTTTACTTTAATTCCAGCCAAGAGGCACGCACAACTTTAATCTACTTTCGCCGCGCAGGTTGCTGAATTAGACGTTCACCCATGCCTCCGAAGCGTGAGCGCGGGGACGATGCCGCGACCAGGCGGTAAGCTAGTATTAAAGGTGAATGTCCCCGCCTTGCTGTAGGACCGCATCCTCCTTCTTCTTCTTCTCCTCCTCCTCCTTCTCCTTAACCGCGCATCCATCCCTCCTAAACCTCTGCTCTCCCCTATCGAGACCATGGCTAACTCAACTGTACCGATCGCGGCCCAGGTGGCTAGGCGGACGGGCATTAGCCCGCGCCTCCTCGCGTGGTCGTCCCTTGTCATCGTTGTTACGAGCACGATCCAGCTCTCCAGAGCTCCCAAAACGGCACCCAAAGCGGTCGCGGCCGCTATCTTGCTGTCCGGCTTCGTTCTCGTCGTCCTCGGCGCGACGGTGCCCTTTCTGTGGGAAGACCGGCCGTTCTTTAATATCATGACTAACTTCCACCTGTCCATGTTCCTGCTCCGCGGCTTCGAAGTGTTCTTCAGCGGTAAGGTCTTTACGAACCGGCCCGAGGGTGAGGCAGCTAGCATCGCGGCGCGAGAGACGGGTCTCCGCTGACGGCAGAGCAGATGACGATAAGGTGCACCCGCTCGGCGAGACGGTGTTGGTGTTTATGAACCAGCGGAAGGTCGGGCTGCCGTACTAGGTTAAGAAGCTGGCGCCCTTCTCGTACGCGGACCGGGCGTGGGTGCCGGGCAAGGCGCGCTTTCTGCTGACGCTCTCCGCCCGCCTCGCTCTTTTCTGGCTGATTATCGACGCGTTCGAGAACCTGTCGGGCGAGCCGGACGCGGCCCTGTTCGCCGAGGAGCGCACGCACTTCTTCTCGCGCCTGGGCGAGGTCACGGCGGAGCAGGTGCAGCAGGCTATGGCCGGCACCGCCATGAACTGGGTGCTGGCCTACATTATTATTACTATCTAGGCCGACGCTTGGCAGCTCGTCGGCACGCTCCTGGGCGCCTACCGCCCGGCCGACTGCCCGCCTATGTTCGGCCGGCTGCGCGACGCCTTCTCGGTGCGCCGGTTCTGGGCCACCGCCTGGCACTAGCAGCTGCGCTTCCTCGCCGACATCGCCGAGTACCTGGTCAACGACGTGCTGCGCCTGCGCCGGGGCACGCTCGTGTCGCGGTACGGCCGCATGTACGCTACCTTTATGCTGTCCGGCGCCATGCACGTCGCGGGCGAGATGGCGACCTTTAGCGGCCGCACTTGGGCCGACTCGCACTCGTTCTGGTTCTTCCACATGCAGTGGCTCGCCATCGTGATCGAGGACACGGTGTAGGCGCTCTACCGCCGCGCCGCCGGCCGCGCCAAGCGGGCCGACGGCGAGGGGCCCGCGCTGTGGGAGAGGCTGGTGGGCTACGTGTGGACCTTCCTCTGGCTGTCCTACACCACGCCGCGCTACGCCTATCCCGCCGCTAGGCACCCGACGCCCGGTATCTGCACTACCTTCTTCGACCCCATCGGCCTCTATCTCAAGCGCCGCACGTAGCCTATGTAGAACACGCAGAGGTAATTAAATCGAGACGAATTCTATTCTATCTATCTGTCTACGTGCGCATCACAGCTGCACCTGGCGTAGGTCCTATAGCCCTAGGCTCTTGTCGGTAAATAGCGTGCCCGCCTCGGTGCAGTTCTCGTTGAATAGCTCGAGCGGCTCGGGCAGGTTGAACGGCGGCTTCTGTAGGTTTAGCGCGCGCTATAGGCCGCGCATAAACTTCTCCTCGTTCTGCTCCGTGTTGGTGAAGGTGGTGGCGAGTAGGTAGGTGGCGCCGCTGCGCTTGAAGTTGCGGAGCGCCTCGAGCGCGTCGTCGGCGCGCAGGTGGACGAGGCAGTCGCGGTATAGGATTAGGTCCGCGCGCGGGAGGGGGTCGCGGACGATGTCTAGGCACCTGAAATCGACGCCGGGGAAGGCCTTGCGGTTGTTTGCGATGAGCTCCTCGACCACGTCGGCGCCGATGTACTGGAGGCCGCCGAGGTCGACGTGGCGCATCTAGTTGAAGTCGCCGCAGGGCGCGTCCAGCAGCGTCTGCACCCCGAGCCGGGCGAGTAGGCCGGGTAGGAGCTGGCGGATCGTGGCCGTCTGCTCTAGTGAAGATCCGTTGCCCGAGTGCGACTCGGCGGACCCGAACACGTTCTTGCGGTAGATTTCGCCGAAGTCTAGCGGCTGCTGGAATGTCGCCGTCTCGGAAGCGTTGGCCATGGTGTTTGCGCGAGGGCTATGCGGATAACGATGTTCTGGAGCTGTGCGTCGCTGGCTTCTCCCCCCTATGGCCGTCATCCCGTCTTATCAACCGTCGACTATTAATCGGCCCTGCGCTACTCTCCCTCCGATAATCACCCCGTAAACACTGAGACTTGACCGCGCCCCGTGCGGCAGTAGCTGTCGGCCCGACGGAGACTATCGTCGGTCGGTGGCGCGACGAAGGGCGGTCGAAGTATGGGGCTGCCGGACAGCTGTCTTGGCGGCCTGCTGCACGTTTAGGGCAACCCGTCAGCCGCAGGGGCCTTTGCGAGCCGTGGCCACCTGGAGCCTTCGCTAGATTGGTGCTTAAGGCGTGCTGGCTTCGTTCGTAAACACGCCGGTAACGAATAAGATTATCGTCCTCTTTTTGCGTTTGCTCGACTTATACACTCACTAACCAGGGGGTCGGGCATGCCCCTTCGGCCCCCACTATTGAGACGCGCTATTACTCGAAGATGGTGCCTGATGCATCAGCCGTAGGACGGGGAGGAGGAGCAGGCTAACGGCATGATAGCTACGAGTTGCGACGAAAGCGCGTTTAGCTTTGTATAAAAGCGAAGACCGGCTCCGCGGCCTGCGAACGGACGAATGCGCTGTTTCTGTAAGGATGGCTGACCTTAGATCCATTATCCTCCATGCTTAGTATGGCGTTAGGTCCTTTAATTCATCTGGGCCGCAGCATGCGGTGGAGACGCAACTCCTCGTCGCAGTAGCAGTCCTCCTCGCCACCGTATACGTAGCACGGCGCCTGTCCGTCTACCGCAAGCTGGCGAAGATCCCCATCGTTAATAACGTGGGCTTCCTGGGCTCCGGCGCGGCCAAGAGCAAGGACCTGTTCCTAAACAACGCTAGGGAGCTGGTTAAACAAGGCTTCTTGAAGGTGGCACCCGCCCGTCCCTATTTGCTGCCGTGGACGAGGCTGCTGACTGCTGCCTAGAGTAAAGACGTCTTCCGTATGCGGACCGACCTCTCTACTATCTTCGTTCTGTCACCGCGCTACGCAGACTAGATTAAGAACGACGACCGCTTCTCGCCCGGCAAGTACACGGAAAGAGTTGGTTTGCCCTGCGTTAAGACCGGACCGGATTACGATGCTGACCTAAATATCACTGTAGGAGCTCTTGGTCCATACCCCCGGGTTCGAGCCGTTTAAAGTCGCCGTCACCGAGCGCGAGCTGGTGCAAGAAGTGGTTAGGTCGAGGCTGAACCGATCGTTGGGTAAGTCTGCGTGCCAACGCCCCCTGTGCAGGGCGCCGTCCGGGGTGGCTGACGAGGGCGAGAAGATAAGGTGGCCGAAGCTACGGGCGAGGAGACGGCAGATGCGCTGTAGAAGCACTGGACGGATAGTGCTGACTGGCACGAGGTCGGCGTGTATCCGTCACTGCTTTAGGTCGTCGCGCAGACGTCGTCGCGCGCCTTCCTGGGCCCAGAGCTGTGCCGTAACCCGGACTGGCTGCGCATCACGACCGAGTACACCGTCACCGCCATCACCAGCGTCTCCGCGCTGCGGTAATGGCCGATCGCGCTGCGGCCCATCGTGCACTGGTTCCTGCCCCGGCTGAGGGCCGTCCGCCGGCAGCTGGACGAGGCCCGCGCCATCATGCAGCCCATCGTCGACAAGAGGCGCAAGCAGATGGCCGACGGCACCGCGCCCGACGACGCCATCGTCTGGTTCGCCGAGCTGTCCAAGGGCCGTCCGTACGACCCCGCCGTCTCCCAGCTTACTATGTCCGTCGCCGCCGTCCACTCGACTACCGACCTGCTGACCCAGGTGCTGCTCGAGCTGGCGAAGCACCCGGAACTGATCCAGCCGCTCAGGGACGAGGTCGTCTCCGTGATCGGCAGTGGTGGCTGGACTAAGTCGGCCTTCTACCACCTGAAGCTCATGGACAGCGTGCTCAAGGAAACGCAGCGGCTTAAGCCCATTAGCTAAGGTACGTACGCACGCACGCACGTACCCGCTCCCCGGGTGGCCGACCCACCGCGACTAACGTCGTGAACGGCAGTCTTTATGAAGAGCGTGGCCCTCCAAGACGTTAGGCTTAGCGACGGCAAGGAAATCCCTAAGGGCTCGCTCATCGCCGTTTCGGCGCACGAGATGTGGGAGCCGAGCAACTATGAAAATCCGGACTCGTTCGACGGATACCGCTACGTTAAGCGCCAGCAGGATCCCGAACTCGCTCGTATTAGCTAGTTCGTGTCCTGGAGCCCCGAGCACGTCGGCTTTGGCTTCGGTAAGCACGCCTGCCCCGGCCGCTTCTTCGTCGGCGTCGAGGCTAAGGCTATCCTTGCCTATCTGCTGCTGAAGTACGACTTCGAGCTGCCCGAGGGCCGCAGCCCTAGCGTTATGAGCCTGGGCTTCGAGCTGCTGACAGACCACGCCGCCACTCTTCTGGTCCGGAGGCGGAAAGAAGAGATGGAGCTCTAGCCGTATTTTCACCGCCGTAGAAGAGACCGTTGCACTTCTCTATGCGAAAACTCGTGTCCTTTGTATCCCTAGTCGTATTAACCTCTCTGACTGGATAACGGGTAGTTTAATGTAGTCCGTACTTTCGTGCTACGCTCTCTGCGAATTCTGGAACTTTCTACTTAGTAACGCTTTTAATAAGACGGGGTTAATGGATTATCTTTCCCTGGCGCGGTTTCTAAGTGGCGAAATGGAGGGAAAGGACCATGCTAGGCAGATATAGCTAATTAGATAGCTGTTTTCCCCGAAAAGGTCTAATACCGAGCCTCTACTATTGTACTCCTCGTGATTATAGCATTTAAGAGAGGGATATTGTGTTCGAGTTATCTGTGAGTTACTAAGATCCCGTGCGCTTTTCGTGACTTTTAGCTGTCGCCGCTGAACTTACTTTAACCTATAAATTTGGGTGGATAGTGTTAAGGTCCGTACTGCATGTACGGAAAATGAGCCCTACTGACTTCCCTAATATGACTGACTCGTTCTTGTAGCAAGCTCAAGGGCATAGGAGCAGGGGGGGATGTTACAGACTATCCCTATTGCCCGAGTCGGTCTCCGGCCGGCAGTGGGGTGAGATAGGGATGGGTACGAGGTTATGCTTCGACGCCCCTGGCTACTAGTCCATGGATCGATCGATCGGTTAGAGACTCGTGGAACTAGGTTTAGCTAAGCTCCGGTGAGTGCTTCTTACCCTACTTCGGTGAGCTTTTTCCTTTAGGCCGGATATGTAGAGCTGAACCGTTTTCGACTAACTGCATATGACTCGCTTTAGTCTAAGCCGAAAAGAATTTACCGATTAACGGCGTCTGTCCCGATGCTTGTTACTTACTCGAGTGGCGACGCGCTGGCTAAAGGGTCGCCAGCTGTTGCGCTTCTATCGGAACTAAAATTTGTGGAATCGCGCCGTCTCCTCGCATGATTAATGATGCGAGCTCCCGTGGTATTGTGTATATTTGTAATCCGTCCGATCTTTAAGTAAAGCAGGCTGGGGGTAAAACAGCCTAAAGGTGTGGCAACGTCGGCAGTAGAGATCTTATCCTCGCTAAGGCCTTGTGAAGCTCTTCTGGAAACGATAATGGCGTTTAACTCGAGACTTCTTTTACCTTTATATGGCCTTCGTTAATATGCCACCTACTATCGCGCGGTACGGCGCCTCTTCTCTGTCTTGAGTAGAGTAGTAATGGCGACCGTCTTACTACTAACCTCTACTATAAAAGTCGAGCCCATGACCCACCTTCCGGGTAAAAAATGTAACGTGCGTCCGCCGCTGTATATTACCAAGTGGCCATCCGCTGACGTGGCTCGAGCAGCTAGGGGCTGTGGTTAGCGGTGCCGATTTGAATTATATTATAGACGGCGACCTGTCTATGCTGCGGGATGCCGTATGGCGCTATAAGGTTGTCGTGATTAAGGGTTAGGAATCCTTTACGCCGTAGAACAACTGGAGACTACTACAGAGCCTTAACCCCGAGGCCCCTATTCTAAGCCTCGAGGAGTACGCGTAGTTCTTCCACCTAATAGTAGAACCTATTATTGTATGTCTCTATTTCCTGCTGCTTAGCCTTGCCTAATTAGCTGCGCAGGCGAATCTTAAGCGAGTGAGCATCGCGGGTGCAGGCCTGATCCACGTCATGGGCAAGGGCTATTAAGGCAAGGATTACTGGGGCGTGAAGGAGCTGGACATTGGCGAAATGTACGCATTCGACTACTACGCCACGCCGCTCTCTGAAGACGACTTCGAGAAAGGGGTGTCCCGGTTCTAGGCCTGGCATATGGACGGGCCGTGCTATAAGTGCGAGCCGCCGATGTACACGTCCTTCCACCTGCTGAAGCTGCCTGACCCGTCGCGCGAGCAGTGCGTCGAGTGGGCCGACGGCTCCGGCCTTAAAATGACGACCAAGCCCGGGCGCACGGCCTTCTGGAGCTCCTCGCAGCTCTACGACCTGCTTAGCCCGGAGGAGAAGCGGATGGCCGACCACAGCTGGTTCGAGTACATGTACTATCCGTTCGAATGGATTAAGGCCTGCCGCGGGAATGCGAACGGCGTCGGCCTTGCGAACGAGGGCAGAGAGACGCCGATGGAGGAGATGGAAAAGATCCCTCGCCGGCCCGAGTGGTAGAAAAAGGTAGGCACTTAACGCGAACCCGAGAGGGGCTCCTCTGCGCGTTCGGAGCAAACGAAGAGGCAGCATGCTGAGCCCACACCTGTAGTATTCTATGGTTCTGGTTAACCACGTTACCGGCGAGAAGTCCTTCTAGGTGTAGTTGAACTGCGTGCATAAGCTCTTCCTCCGCGACGGCCCGGACGAGACGCTAACGATTATTACTGACCTCGTCGAAATCTGTAAGTTCCTGTTCAACATCTAGTCGCGGATCGTTCGGCCAGAGTATATTTACATGGGGCCCGAGGAGGAGGGTGATTTGTTGCTTTGGCTTAATTGGGGGGTAAGTAGCGCACGCCCTGTATTTGTCGTAGCCTTGATATTCTCCTGAAACTCCTTTATGGAGATGCATTTAAGTGGAAGACTGTAGCTTTTTCTTTCCTTTTTCTTCCTCCTTAACTGCTCCACGTAGGATAAAAGACTTACCTCGAGATTTATATCTAGGTTATGCACAGCCGGGTCGACTATCCGGTGAGGTATGGGGTTAGGACGGCGCACGGTGGCTGGCTTCCGGGGTCTAAGGTGCCTGTTGGACCTGTCTCTATTCCTGTAAATGTAAGTTGATGGTGAACTTTATGGAGGACGTCGATTTGCGTACCGCCTAGTGCTTAGATATGTAGAAGCATAGTATAGATCGATTATAAAAAAAAATCCTAAAATATTGTTTGAGACACTGGTAATGGTGCCCATAATCTATAAAATGCACTGGACTGAAGAGAGGTCCATTTTTGCTAATGCTCGAAGAATACTTACTATAAATATGCGAGTAGAGTAAATAGTGTAGTATAGGAATAATATAAGGCGGGAGGAAAAACGGAGACGGCTACGCGCTTCCCTGAGGGGTTGATAGACGAAGACACCAGGCCCGGTGGCGGTTTAAATATAGAGAAGCCTTATAGATATAGAAGTAACGACCAATCTAGCTATACTACGGAATATCGCGGTGCCTGTGCCGATGGACCGAGTAATGGCGTTAGCGCCTGTAAAAGTTGCTGAGACATGTTCGCTTTAAAGGCACGGACGAGTGACTATAGTCGATGGGTATATTCCGGATATATTTTCTCGCTTGAGACGTTGAGGGAGGTGGTGGACTGATCGTAGGAGGCGCTGTCGTTAAGCTTACGCAATCCTTAAAGGCGAGAAAGGTGCGTTTTCGTAAGGAAGTAGGAGATGCCACTTGCTGATTGCCCGTGTAGGGGAATGCCTAGACCTTTAAGATTACCGCGGTTTAGTACGTCGTAACTATCTCTTTGAAGCGCGGAAAGACGACAGGACCGCATTCGTCCTCACCGTATAGGAGCGGTGTAGAAGGCTATTATTAGGTTTCGGATACGAGACTGAGCGATATATGTAGTAGAGACTAAGTGGTGAGGTCGGCAGCGTAGTAGAGGCTGCGATTTTTCTTCTACGTATGGGTTAAGCTAAGGTGAAATGTTGGTGGCTCTAGGTAAATGGGCTGAGGAGTATATACTATAAGAGCAGACGACTTTAAAGTAAATGCTCTAATGGGTTATAAATTAAAATATTTACTCCTCTGCGCTCACGGTAAATGAATATTGTTATTCTAGCGCTTCCATCTATACTTTATAATAGCTAAGGAGCATCCTATACAACGAGGCTACTATAGCGCCGCAATATAAGCTGATTTGGGACGTGGCTATTAATCTAGGTTTTCCGGTGCTATCGAGAGGAAGAGAATCGACTCTAGGCCGCGTCTATACTCTTAAGGCCGTTTAGTACTCCTCTTAAACATTCTAAAAATTTCAGCACGGCTGCGGAAACTTATATTCTGATTATTGAGCTATTATAGCCTCACAGCCATACTAATAAAGGCCTTACCTTCTGGCGTAGACACATTAATCGGTCAGCCGTTAAATTTATTACCGTAATGTATGGTACGACCGTAATTCGTGTGAAGCTGTTTAAACAGCATTAGTATACCGGCCACTACGACCGCAAGCACGGAGGCTAACGTTATATTTATTAAATTAGCCCTCCCGGATGCGCATACCTCTATCCTCTGTAGCATTTCGCCTCTAGACCTATTAGTCTCGAACCTTATTACGTTAGACCGAACGGCTGTTTCGAATCCTACCGAGCGCCTGCGTAGTTTACTCGTCGCCGTATACTCCACCTGGAGCCTATATTAACTATAAGCGCTAACGAATACCTACCGTTCAGGCACGTTTCTCTATCTAGCAATAGACTGTAGCAGCTTAAAGTAACGCACACTACGTAGCTGCCGACGCTCGTCGCCTACAGGAATGGCGAGAACGGAACCACGCCCTCCTTGGAACTGGGTACGAAATCTATAGTTAACCGTCTCGAAGATAGTTGTGGGTGCCCTAACCTTATCCCACGCGCACGCCTACTGCGCGAAAACTTTTGCCGACCGCTGTGCCGTCTCCCGCTTCGCCACGGGGTCCGGCGCCTATAGATGCGGTAACTGCGGACTCGCCGTATTCCGCTAAACCTGCCGTGCGCCGTTCTCCCTCTCTCCCACGTGCACGCTGTCGGAGCGTCGCGGATGGTAGCGTGGGCGACGAGGGAGGCGGCGGTGCGGTTGATGAGCTCGGTATTGGGAGGAGGTTGGCGAGGTGGTCGAGGACGTCGGAAGGAAGGTGGGTGAATGCGGCGGCGGAGGGGCGTGAGGTCGAAGGAGGTCGCGGCGGTGAGGTTGGAGATACGGTTGCGGAAGAGGAAGGGGAGGCTAGGGAAGGTGGTGGGATGGATGCGGAAGAGCTAGTAATAGTTAAGTCCGATTAAGGTGCGGTGGTGGGATTCTTACTTCTTCGCCGGGGTAGGCTTCCTACGTTTACTCTTTATTTGGGCTTAGGTTGCCGTAATTTAGATTAAGTCGACTTTAAGCTTACGTTGCTCGACGCAATAGTATTTAGAACGTCTTTGTCTAGTTCGCTTAAAGCTTTTGTACCGAATATAATTTGAAGAAAGAGCTCGAAACAGTATATTATAGCACGCTTACGGTTGGCAGGCGATGACGGGAATTATGGGGTAATTCCTTAGGAAGCGCTGCGGCGCAGGCGTAATATGCGGGGTAGGATAATAAGAGAGGGTCGCGTGCGTCATATGAGCCTAGAATTAATCTTATTAACCTAAAGTTAACTAC
>JAJJID010000554.1:0-22534 GCA_022204955.1 Macrophomina pseudophaseolina
AAGCTACGTCTCTTCGAGAGCCTCTATTACTGCTACCACTGTATCTCGACCTCGCGCCCACCAGCGCTCCCAGTGCTTAGCACGATGCATCCGCTTTATTGTACCATGATCCAGCACCCTATACAGAAATTGAGAATCCGGATCTCGTTGGTCGGCCGAGGGGAAACTTCGGATGCCGAGGGTCAACTTCGACTCTACTGTGTCAGTTGCATACATTTTATTGGCAAGCCAGTCATGTGCACGGTTACCGATTTTAAGGCAACCTATTCTTTACGACTAGACGGTCTACTGTTGCTTGCGCACACGGCACCCTGACAGCGGACGCTGCTAATCATGGCTTACAAATCGCAAGGAATGTCAACGAATAACAACGAATCTAGCCATATCGCCTCGACTGTAATAACGAATGTTTTTAGATGTTTAGTGAAGACGCCCTCCTTTACTCCGCGTCACCTCGGCACTGATACCAACGTAGGCCTTTGACATGGCCCTCGAGGAGTCATTTGTTGCGTGCAGTTACTTCCACAAGGGGCATTCCGCCGCCATGAAAGGCGCCATGTGGAGAGCTCCATTTAATGCTAGCTGTGCGATTGTTGCATACAAAGAAGCTGACTCGCAGAGGCAGGGGCGAAAGGACTTGGCCCCAAGGCTCGAGTCTCCGGAACGACATCATCAGATCCACCAGCTGGTGTCATAGCAGCTTGGATTACATCCTGGCTTGGTGAAAAGCAGAAGCTAGTCATCAGAAGCGGGTTCCCACTATTTTTTAGGGATGCAGACGTCGCCGCTGTGGCAGCTACAAAATAAATAGAACGGAAGAGCCGTACAAACACTACTCGCACACAACCACTTTCCTCACGCAAACATGAAAGTATCATCTCATTATCCTCTGTTTCTAACACACCTGGCCGGACACGTCGCGGCACTCCCAGCAGCGGGTCAGCGGACGCCATCGGTGGATATCAAGAATGGAACAATCATCGGCATCCACAACCATGTCTACGGCCAGGACCTCTTCCTTGGCATCCCTTTTGCGCAGCCACCCATTGGAGAGCGTCGCTTCGACCTCCCACACCCCATCAACGCCACATGGAACGATCCCCTGCGAGCCACGTCGTACGGCCCAGCTTGCAAGGGGTACTCGCTGAACCTCGAAGGCTTCGACCAGAAGGGTTTCCCGCTCCCAAGGAGCGAGGACTGCCTTACTTTGAACATTGTGCGACCGGCCGTGGCAGGCAACAGCAGCGCGCGGGAGGCGGGGCAGCTTCTTCCGGTTCTTGTCTGGATCTACGGCGGCGGCTTCCAGGACGGCAGCAGCCGGGACGAGCGGTACAACATGTCCACCCTCGTCTCAACCTCGGTGGAGATAGGCTCACCGATCCTCGGCGTCAGCTTGAACTACCGTGTGGCGGGCTGGGGTTTCTTGGGCGGCGCCGAGATCCTCGAGGCCGGGCTGGCCAACATCGGGGTCCACGACCAACGACTGGCCTTGCAGTGGCTGCGCGAGAACATCGCCGCATTCGGCGGCGACCCCGACGGGATCACAATCCAGGGCGAGTCGGCGGGCGGCAATTCTGTTGCCCTCCACCTGCGCGGATACGCGGGCCAGAGCAGCGACCGGCCCTTCCGCGCAGCCATTATGGAGAGCGCCGGGCCGCCAATCGGGCACCCATCTGGCCCATCGGAGGCCATGGAAAACATGTACCGGGAGGTGCTAGACGCGACGGAATGCTCGAGCGCACCCGACCACGTTGCGTGCTTGCGGTCTGCGTCCGTAGAGGCACTGGACGGCATCTTTTCGACGCAGAATTGGGGCAATCCCGGGTATATGGCAGACGGAAGGATTCTCTTCCAGAACACCTCGATGCCTGACGGAGACTTCGCACGGGTCCCGTTGCTTATCGGCACAAACCAGGTCGAGGGGACCACGTTCATGCGCCAGGCGAAGGTAATGGCGAACACGACCGCCGACATTGTGGATTTCCTGGCGCCAAGAGCGGGCAAGGCGTCGAACCAGACAATCAATTCACTGGTCCAGGAATATCTGAATTTAAATATGACGGAAGAACTTGGGCCGGTGCGCCCTGATGCGTATGGAACAATGTTCGGCCCCGCGTCTCTCGCCCTCGCCGACGTTCTATTTGACGCGCGGAAGAGGCTCCTGGCTGAGACGTGGAGTCGATACGACGTGCCCGTCTACAGCTACCGCTTCAAGACCATCCCCGCTGGGATATCACCAGAAGAGCTCGGCGCGACGCATTTCCAGGAAGTTGCGTTCGTCTTCCGCAACAAGGAAGGCTGGGGCTACGACATCAATCCTTTCGCAGTCACGCCAGATGATCGGAGACGGTCCTATGAGAACTTGTCAGACGAAATGGCGCGCATGTGGATCAATTTCGTAAACAACCTTTCTCCAAACTCTCATGAAGGTAAGCGTCGATTTGAACCTGGTGTGGCAGTGCGAGATATTAAATTGGTTTAGTTCATTCCTCCGCCGAGCAGTGGCCGAGATATTCAGAGGGCAACCCGGTAAATATGGTCTTTGATGCGGACCACGGTTCCTACGTCGAAAAGGATGATTATAGGGCCAGCCCTATTAACATCATCAAGAAGCCCGGTTCAGGGTTTTTGGATTGAGGGATTAAGGGGCCGCTGCCGGTCTGCAATGGTGGTGGTCTTTTTCTCAATGGGTGCTTGATTTACGCACCCTATAAGAGACCAAATGTTACTTTCAGGCACGAGGGAATGAGCGAGGAGCGATTGAAAAGAAGCTATTTCAGAGAGAAAACCACGTTATAAGAAGTTAGACACGGACTCATAAAGCAATTGTGCAGCTTGCCACACTCTGCTTTACAGCGGTTTTATCCGCATCCTCATCCGGGTACAGCCTTGTTGTAACCAGCAGTGAGTGTTCAAAAGAGTAGAATCAGAATGCTTGTATTGTCATGATTTTGCTAAAAGAGCTACTCTGCTGAAAGCTGCCTAAGTAGGCGAGTCGTTAGCGCGAAGCTCGCGTGACGGCTGCAATAACACTTGCTGGCAACCCGTTCAATAATTATTCGACTCATTACAGATATGCATACCGAGCCGGGGCGGGAGAGGTTTCCAAATTGATCTGCCTAGCCTCCCACGTGACCAGCCTGCCTATATCGTCCCAGCAGACAGACTTATTCGTCCGCCTCGAAAGCTCTTGCTGAAGAGCCATTAAATTTGTTTTTAAATGAAATAATTTGTCCTACATCAGAACCTTTTCTGTCAATAATATCATTGCATCAATCGATACGAACTCCCTTGGCCATGAAGTAGAAATCTAGGATGTAAGCACAACCAGTTACCTTTCCTATGTTTAGGATTATGGTGAAAGCAGTAAGAAAGAGAGGATAAAATCAAAATACGAGTGCAATCAATGACGAAAACTTGGGTGGAAGCTACGAAAGATGTAGATGAAGCTTTCAGAATAGTGAAACTCGAGTTTATCATGCTCAGCAGCACAGTTGAGGAAGAGCAAAGGGGGCCGCGGAGCCGGAGGTCACCGCACACAATTCTCCCAAGATACGAGAGGACGTCGTATCTTGGAGAGCATCTCGTCAGTTGAACATCGAATCAGGATAGACGTCGTCCATGTAGGAGTGGCTATCTCTGGAATTGGCGACGGTGAGAGAGTTATGGTGTCGGCAGTCGAGAAAATTGGGCGTCCACCAGAGGGGGAAACCCCCTTCACGACGTAGGAAGCCTGGATTAGCGTCGCTCCCATGGTGATCCGTATTAACAACTTTGGAGCACAATCCATGCTTCTGACAGCAGAGGGTAATGTCTTTCTATATTCCCACCGCATATGTCTCGAGCCACAAGTTGACAACTGAAGAGCTAAAGAACTCTGTGGCAATGTTACTGCTGGAGCTGTGATGCTTGGAAAACCAGAAGATTCTCGCAGCGACATGATTGAGTCTTTGTGCAAGCTGCCTTGGTCCGGCTAGACGAGAAGAAGGTACTTGAACTCCTAATTCTGCCGGAAGTAGCGGCTACAATGACTGTATCATCGCCTTTTAGAATTCAGGAGCTCAACATCGCTCGAATACAGTACCTAAAATAAGCTTGGCCAACATTTTCGAGCTTATCAGGACCTCGCAAACCACCTTCATAAGAGGTGCAGTGGCCTAGGGTTTACGCACTCCGTGGATGCCATAGAGGCTTTGTAATACACGAGTAAATTACGGCGTTGCGACAGAGCGAGGCACGTAAGATTTTGCTAGCCCAACTTCACGACTAAGCAAACCAGTGGAAGATTTTTGATCGGAATATTACGAGTGCTCTAACAAACGGAAGTTGCCTCAAATAAAATGAGATGATTACAGAAATAGAACTGTCTGGGGAACAAAATTTTCGGCACAGTCCCACACTTCGGCTCCCTTCGGCCATCTTCGGGCTCCACAGCTTGATAACCCAACTCGCCGCCCACATGTTCCCCGTTACCCTCACTTCTGAAACAGAGTGAGAATGGGTGACGCTCATGCAGTGGCTTTTGCTCTACTAGTGTCCAGCCCACCTGCTACGTCAAGTGAGAGCAGCGTCGAAGACGGCTTCAAGCCCGGGAAGAAAGTCGTCGGAACAGGGGGAATAGTAAAAGATGTGGTCGACGGGAACGCGGAGGCGTGGTCGTTGGGCATCGTAGCGGGGAGTTTGTACGCGCTGGGTTACCTCCGGTCAGTCTAAATCCGCAATAGTGCATTAGGAACACTTACGGAGTGTTGGTAACGGTTTGCACGGTAGTGTAGGTGGAGAGATCGTAGACATCGTCATCTGAATCTTGAAGACATGTGCCCGTGCCATAAGCGTTCTTACAGGACCAGGTTACGTAGTCCCCTTCCTCCGTCCAGAGGTTTACATCCTCAATGGCAATGTCATAGCAAGGGACATGCTCGTCGCAGTCGATGCGGATGGTTGGGCGCCCATTGTCAGTATTGTAACCCCACCAGTTCTGAAAGAAAGATCCGTCAGTGACTGCTCACAGATCCAGCGGTAGGACATGTTTTCGGCTTGCCTTGAACGTCAGATTGCTCAGCTGGACGCCGTCACCAGCATCTTCGTCTCTTGCCTCCCAGTGCTCATTGACAGCCAAGATATACTGGCCACCGTGTATGTAGACTGTATCCCACATAATATCGCTTACGTTACCAGACCCACCGTTGGATTTGAGGTAACTAGCATCTGCTTGGTTCATGTACAGGTTTTTGTACGACACGCTCGAGATGCTAGTGTTGGCACCCAGTGATCCAATGGCCGTCCCACCACTGATGTTGCAGTGAATACTCTCAATCAGGATATTCTTTGCCGGGCTCTTGACCGTCACACATTCATCCCCGTTTGTGACCTCGACATCATGCACCCACAGATTCTCGCCCCAGATATCAATGCCATCCGTAGCACCAATCCGGATCCCGCGAATGATGATATTGTAGATCTCGCCATTCGTGCACGAGTCGTACACAGAGTAGTACGACGCCGAGTCCACCAGTGCGAGCCCCTGTACGGAGAAATCCGACACGTTCGTGAGCCGAAGGAATCGAGCGCCGTATTCGCCGTTCTGTAGCAGCTTGTACCCATATCCTTGCATCGCACCCTGGGAGTTCCCACTGAAGAGCTCGAAGTCGTTGGTGTGCTTAACGGTGATCATGGTGCCGCCATCTTCACCGTCACGGCTGATTGTGCCGTCGAGTTGGATGGCCGTCGCGTTGCCGCCGCTCAGGTCAACCCACGTCGACATGGGGTAGGTGCCTGGCGGCACGTAAACCAGGCCGCCGGCTTTGCAGTCATCCCAGGCAGCGGAGAGGGCGGGACCGATGTCAGTGGTGCTGTCGTTGTAGGAGGTCACGTCGCAGATCTTGGTGCGGGCTTTGCTGGAGAAGCTGGTGAGAGAGCCGACGGGGCCTGAAAGTTGAGCCTGGACCCTGGTGGTGAGGACAAAGAGCGCGATTACGGTAGAAGGAATGGACGCCAACATCTTGGCAATAAGAATGATTGCGTATAGGAAAGGAGTCGATTGCTATAGAGTATTTAGACTTGTAAAAGTACACGAGCGTGTTATATGCTTGCGTGTTGACCCCTGGAGGGCCTGACCGACTCCCTTTGTCCTGCGCCATGCGGATACTTTTTGAACTCGCTTATACTGGGAGTGGGGCATTTTGTTTGCTAGGTGGAACGTTATTCTCCTTGTTGTGGGGGAGAAACACTATTCTTGCCGGTAGCAGCCCCCATTCGGGGAGTTGCGGAGATTGCGAAGGACGAAGATCTACCGCAAGCAGCATGTACGGAAGCCATACCGCAGCCAAGTGAGGCAAAGCGGTAGAAACATCCGCGAAATAGCCCTTGATGACCCATGGGCAATGATGGTTATACAGCAGAATCCATGTATGGAGCAGTATCGGTTGGGGGAAACGGACAGCCTCTCCGATGTGTTTTTTCCAACACTTCGCTCATGCCACCGAGAGTCAATGCGGGGAAACGGGTGGAACCGCAGCAGCTTTGACACGACAGAGCTGCTATGGCAGCTATAAGCGACTGGGCCTGAGGGGCTCGGCACGTCATGTACTACAACATGTATAGGTGAAACTTATGCAGTGATTCATGCGTTTATTCATTGGTTGGGAAGCCAAGATGGTACTACCTACGTGTTCATGGGCTTGGCTTTAATATCGGAGGCCGCCCTAGCTCATTGCTTATAAAAATTCGACGGTCAAATTTTCCACGAACGGGTAACTATTGGCGTCAGATGGTGTGAGCACTTTTTAAATGCACCATCTGTTTGATGAGAATTGCCACTGGCCTTTAAAATTATGAATGGCCATCAAATATTAACCACAGAGACAGGGAAGGGGACGACATGCTTTTTCTGTCCTCGAATCATGTAATCAGTGAAATTTGGCTAGCTGGAAACAAATAACTAGCTCATGACGCTTTGGACTGAAAAGCGTGAATGATCTAGTCCGCTATTATCAAGTCTCAGGTACAGAGCGAACCATTTTCGAATCCAAGAGGTTTAGCGTAATGGAGTTTACTCTCTAGCGAGTTTGATACAAACTGTCAACGAGCATCAATCTGGCTACCCCGGTTGCACAAGCGTCAACCTCACTCACGTGTTCGTTTTAAGTTACTCTGCCCTAGTCAAATCTTCCCTGGAAGCAAATTAGCAGAACGTCGAGATTTATGTTTCGCCTGTTCTCGTCTTCATACTTACCTTTCTTTCGTTTTCACAGGTCTAAGCTTTTGGAGATGCACAGGTATCCATCATGAAATTGTTGTTCTAGATATTCGAAAGTGGCGTTCAACTTCAAAGAGCACCTCCAAAAATGAAGTGGGAGTCCGAAAAATTCCCACCATGGCTCCGACGCGCCTAAAAAATCCCTCACCCCTCAAACTGCCCAATTTCCCGACAGTAAACGATTCAGGACACTTCTCCCACATCTCAAGCAGTAAATCCAACCGCCCTCTTCCCAATGCCTCCACCCGGCACGATCTTTCCGACCTGCGAAAGCTCATTCAGCGGCAAGCTCCCCGCCGCGCCACCGTTACCCAGTCCGCCAGCAACGGGCAAATTGTGCGTTAGTCCACCCGCAGCATCCAAACCCGGTAGCGCGGCAGCCCGCTTGTGACCGACGCCGTCGCCGACGCCCGGCACGATGCGGCCGGCCTGGTCAAGCGCGTCGGCGGGCGCCTCGCTGAACTCGTTGGGCTTGATGTTGCCGAGGCCGCTGGTCAGCGCGTCCGGGCTAAGGATGCCGGTCAGGGCGGAGAGGTCGGCTTGGCGCTTGTCGTGCTCACTGATGCCGCCGCCCAGGGGGTTGAGGGCGTCGAGGGGCAGGCTGTTGGTGCCTGCTACGGGAACGGGCAGGGCTTTGAGGCTGCCCGTCAGGCTGTTGAGGCCAACCTGCCGCTTGGAGGGGGCGGCGTAGCCTGGAGAGGAGTGGGAGGAAGAGCCCTCGCCGCCGTGCGAGGAGTGGTCGGCATCGCCGTCGTCGGAGCCAGGGGAAGGGAGCCCATGGCCAAGGCTGCCGGAGACCTCAGAGGAGGGGTCCTTCTCGTCATCACCCTCCTCGTCGTCGTCATCTTCGTCGTGGTCGTGGTCGACGCCGTCATAGTCAGGCTCAGAGTCAGAGTCAGAGTCGTCGTCCTCGTCGTCGGAGTCCGGGCCGTAGCTTTCATCACCAGCGTGCTCATTTTCCTCGCCGTAGCCGCCATAAGACGGGAGGCTAGGAAGGCCAGCACCGTGGCCGGAAATGGAGTGGGTGAGATCACCGCCGGGAAGATCCCCAGTCTTTTTCTTGAGAGCGTTGGGAGGAGCTGGGAAGTCTTCTGGGAGAATATGATTAGGGTTCACAGGCAGACTGTTAAGCTGTCCTGCAGCTCCGGCATCGGTAGGGATGGCAGCAGCGGAGGCCGCCGTGGAGAGTGAGAGGAGAAACGGGATGATGCTATTGGAACGCATGGTGGCGAAGGTTGACCGTGAGTCGCGATGAAAGAGTGTCGGATTGTATGCACAACGAACGGAAAGGTAGCCCGTACTTGGAAGGAGTGTGGAACGGACGATGTGGGTGCTGATGCTGAACAAGAGTTCGGATCCGCGCACCTTCTTTATACAGTCCCTCTCCAATTGCTCCTTGCGTGTTTTCTGAGACCAGGGCGCCTGCACCATCAGCCTCGCAGACTATGATGTTGGGCCGAGCATCTCGCCTCCTGTTTTGACCTCCAATTTAGCTTATTTGTGTAGCCAAAGTAAGTTTTCGTGCTATCGCAGATCAAATCCCTAGCCCGAAGCAGTCCTTGAGCTCCAGCGACTGCGGAGGCCACTCTCATATGGGCTAGAGGAAACTAAAATGGCTAGTCAGCTAATGATAATGTGGTATGGCCAAACTGCAATAAGTAATTTTAATTGCTGTGCTGTGACTTTAGCTTATGCTTGGCATCTAGGTTAGTATCCTGCAATAGCGCTAGTCGCCCAATTAGTCTAGTGATGGCGTAGATCATCCGTCCTTAAGCTTTTAGCTGTATCCTTGGGCGAATGACAGCTGTTGGGTGTTTCACAGGACGCCGCGGCCCCAGCTAAAGAGCACATGTCTGCGTTGGAGCAAGCCTCCTGCTAAGAGTCGCGTCTCCTGGACAACGATATGGGACTCGCCATCCTCAAAATATATCGGTTTTTCTGATTAGTTCTCGAAGGTGTATTGGAGAGGTTTACTGCTTTTTTCCAGGTGCGCTGCCAAGAAAAGAAAGTACCGCCAAATGCAGACGGATGAAGCGGGGGAAAGGGGGAGAATCGGCATGACGCTGGCTACCTTTCCAAAGTATATTTAATAACCATGGCTCGTCTCGTTCCAGCTGTATCATTTCCTTCCATAGCTATTGTTGCTAATGGCATGGGTGTTGACAAATTTTGGGTTACGCGATATCCCTTTGGCTCAGTGATCACCATCAACAAGCAGCCAATCAGAACCTTTGCACGCCGCAGCTACCTGGCGACCATGCATTCCTGCCATTACGATTCAGCTAAGGTAGTTCCTCGATGGGATTTCAGAATCCTGTGCGAATGGCCACTGATCACCATGCTGACACTATCGCCTCATTGGGGAGAGTGTCTGAGGTCTTCATTACCCACCCATCACACTTCTTCAAGATGATTCGGATAGAGGCTGTGAATAAGGCAGGCAGGGAGGTATGCTGGTGTTCTCTTTGTTGGAGTTCGTTCTACTTTTGAAACGCAAGAATTGGGATCTAAAGACCGTCATTGCTACCCGTCTCTGCCATTGCTACTTCCGAACTTCCCTCAGCGACAGGCTACCCCAGAATATCATGGTATGTACATACATATCCGCCAACCGCCCACAGACCCTTCAGAATCGGCAACCGTTCGCAAGTCATACGAGATCCACTTACCCATCGCCTCGGCCTCGTCAACCTCTTAATCATAACAGGGCTTTGCGTATCTCCCGACCTTCCATGAGTCTCTCGTCCTCCATCAAATTGCGAGCTCAAAGAGCCAAGGTATTGAGTTCTTGAGCTGCTGTTTCCAGAAGACATTGTTGCCCCCAGGGATGCGCAAACTGGCCAAGGCGCTATAGTCAACTTCTCAACAGAGATGAGATGGAGAAGGCCCAGGATGTCGGGCAGAATGTCGTAAGGTATCTTCGCAAACGGACCGTCGACGATGCGGGCTAAAACGCTGTTCGGTGGGGATTTCTCGAAGCCGTCTTCTGAGACGGCACTCCGGAAAGATAGTGGGAATTAGTCTTACCAACTTCGGGTAAACTGTGAAAGGAGCCTGCAGGCTTCCACCATCGCTGGGAGAGAATAGGGCATCAAACCCCCCACAGAAATACATTTGATCGCTTCCACAGTCTTCGAAGTTTCCCAGCGAGCATCTCTGCTACCGCAGAAAATTTTCCAGAACAGGTGGTTTAGGCCCTGTCGCCACAGAGCTTTGGGACACAACTGGAGGTACTTTCACGCTTGCGACTGCCTCAGGTCCCTTGGACGTGATGGGGCGAATCCCGAAGTAGCTGTCGGCATCGCTCGCCACATGGCGCGGTATGGTCTTCATGAACGCATCCTATACGATCGAAGCATCAGGATCCTCTCGCAGTATACGGGACGGTTCCCTATCGATAAGGCGGCGAAGCAGAGGTTGATATGGCCTGTCCCTGGTAGCCGATTATGCCAGACGCTTGAAGCTGGAAAGCCTGGTGTCCATCTACGCTACGTACTTGGCCATCGAAGACGAATGTCCAGGTTGAGATAGTATGTTTTTGCAGCCGCCGTCGAACTTATCGACAGGGGTCTATGCGCAAGGGCGCGTGAGCTGAACCGGCTCGGATCGCGCGAGCAGAGCAAAGTGGTCCACCGCCGGCGCATGACGTGCCTAAGAACGGTTCTGCCGCCGACAATGACAGCGTAATCATCGCTGTGATGGTTGATGGCAATGTTTGTCCTGGTGCGCTTCTTCTTCCGGTTCAGCCTTTCCCTTTCGGGTATCACGCCCTCTTCCACCGACCAACTCAAAGTCTATAAAGTAACCCACCTCACTCTTACTCCCGTCATTCTCTTCTGAACTCTTATTACTCCTCCAGCTCGCCCAACAATTCCTCCGTTCGCGCTGCCCACAGTACTAGCCCGGCCGTGCCTCCGCAGACCGCTAACCCACGGGAGCATTAGCTCGCCCGCTCGCCCCGAAGAGGTCAGGCTGCTGAGCGCTCGCTACACCAAACGCGACGGCCCACTAGCCACCGTCACCTAACCCTCGCTATCTGCAACCTTCTTCTTCGTAGTCCTGTCCGTTTCAGCTCACGTCACCATTCATTCTGCGCGATTTGACATAGCTTCGGCTCTCCGCGGGGCAGCGCGCAGCGCGCAGCGCGCTTCGTCGGTCGAGCCGGTCGGGGGGATGGTTGAGAGATCGGATGACCCGTGCGACGCAATTGCAAAGAGCTGGTGGGAGTGAGGTAGTGTGGTCATCGCGCAGAGCGATCCGGGCCGACCAACTGGAATGGTCTAGAGGCGGCCAAGGATCTGTCCGTCGTCGAGTCCAGTCGTGCCTCGACGGTCCTGGTGTGCTGAAAGAGGCCCTGGAGACGGTAAAGGGGCGGTGGGGCACTGTGCTAGTGGTGCGGCACAGAAGAAGAGGTTTGTGATGAAGCGTGGCGCCGTGGTGGAAGTGCGGGCTGGGTTTTGGAATGGTGGGGTGAGTGGTTCAATAAGAGAAATGGGGGGCGCCGATTGCCGGCACACACGGATGGACGAAGATCCGGGGTCAGGCTGCGAGGCCTCCAACGGATCTGCACATGGGCTCGAAGCCTCAGGGCGAGACCCTTTGACGCAGTCGTCGCGTGTCCCCCGCGGCGGCTAAAGTTCCGGACGTCAGCCCTTCTCTCTTTACATCCACCTTTTTCTTTTGCTCACCTGAACTTGGCCACCTTTTGTCACCGAGATCTTGGGCTGCAACGCATAGCAATAACCATCGAAAGGGCGAACAGCAAATCTGGCGGTGGCCGATTGCCGATTGCCGGCTAGGCGCCAGTCCCGATAGGAAGAGACTACTCAAGGCAGTCAAAGTGCGGACTGATGTTGCCGTCACTTCCAAACTAATTGAGCCCGTCGCCTCCCATTGGCCCCGGAAAGTCCTTCCAGCGGGCATGATGCGTTTGCGATAGTGTTCCTCCAAGTTTGCCTTGCTGGCCCTTTCAGAGACTTTGCGTGGGCATCTGATGGAGGCAGCTTCGTCATGCCGAGGCCAAGCAATCTAATCATCACGCGTTGTCCTGGTATCCTGAGGTTACGTCCTATTAAACAAATCTTTGAGTCTTCCCCCTCCGGACTGTTAAGGATCACTTATCAGCAGCATGTGCTTTCGGGCCTTGCGAGTCCTCCACTAACGCATCTCTGATGGTGGCCGGATGCTGTGACGAATTTCTCTTAGTATGGAAGGCCGAATGCCGAGACTGCGGAGGGTGGCGGCGCGCCATACTTTAAGCTTATTTTGCCATGTGCGGAGAATAAAACACTGAGGACGACGCATTGGTGCTCCACTTGAACACACTTTCAGCAGTAACACACGTAGCACCTATACATAGAAAGGATCCACAGTCCCCCAAAGCCGACCTCATCGAGTCGGTGGGCCTAATCGACACAATGTTTCCGTCAGTGCTTTGGATTCTCCTGTCCCCATTACTTCTCTTCTTCGGGCAAGTCATCTACAATATATCCTTCCATCCGCTGCGCTCCTACCCAGGTCCGTGGTACACGAAAGTGAGCAGATGGCCTTGGTATTATCAGCGCGTACGTGGAACCCAGATGTACTGGATCGCCCGGCTTCATGAGCGGTACGGCCCTATCGTGCGAACCGCGCCAGAACATTTGGCCTACATTGAACCGGGGGCCTGGAAAGACATTTACGCCCACAAATCCTCCTCCGGCCGAGGCAACCTGCCCAAGGACTCTCGGTACAACGGCAATGCCCCTGCCGGTGGAGCCTCGCTCTTGAAGTCTGTAATGAAAAGCCTGCACCTCTGCTCAGCCCCGACAAACGTTTGCTGACGGAACCAAAGTGCGGATGAAGAGACGCATTCCCGAATACGCCGCATCGTTTCCCACGCCTTCTCCGAGAAAGCCCTCACCTCGCAGGAGCCCCTTCTCCGCCAATACGTCAACCCCATGGTGACCCGGCTCCGTGAAGCCGCAAACTAGGCCGTCAAGTAGGTCGATATCGCGCGCATGTTCAATTTCTTCACCTTTGACTTCACTGCGGACCTGACCTTCGGCGAGCCGCTGGGGCTGCTCGAGCACGGCGAATACGTGCCGTGGGTGGCCAGCATCATCGCCAACTTCCAGCTGGCCGGAATCGTGTGGAGCATCCAGAGTGCCTGCCCGTTTCTGATGCCGCTGATCGTGAATACCTTCTTCCGCGGCATGCTGGCGAAGCGCAAGCAGCTTGGCGCCTTCGCCGTCGAGCGCGTCGACCGCCGCCTCGCGCGCCAGACCGACCGCCCGGACATCTGGACCTTTGTGCTGCGCAAAGCCGAGAGCGGCAAGGGCCTGTCGCGCGCCGAGATGCACGCGAACGGCTCGGCCATCATGGTCGCCGGGACGGACACCACGGCGTCGGCGCTCAGCGGCATCACCTGGCTGCTGTGCAACCATCACGACGTGCTGCGCAAGCTGAACAAGGAGGTCCGGGAAGCGTTTGGTGGCGCCGATGACGACGGGCTTTCGATGCAGGCGCTGGCGCAGTTGCCTTATCTCAACGCTTGTCTGCACGGGGCGCTGCAGATATATCCGCCGGCCCCTGTGGGCATGGCGAGGGTGACTCCGGCGGAGGGAGCCATCATCTGCGGACGCCCGGTGGCGCCCAAGGCAAGTGCTCTTTGTTGTTTCCTCGATTTTTCTTTTTTTTTTCTTCTTTTTTTCCCAGTTCTTTTCTTCTGACGTTGGCCCAGACGACCGTCTACGTCACCAGCTACGCCGCCCACCACAGCGAGCGGAACTTCTACGACCCAGAGGGCTTCCATCCGGAGCGGTGGCTCCCCGATCCGGACCCTTGCTTTTCCACGGACAAGGCTCAATGCATGCGAGCCTTTCAGCCTGGGCCCGAGAAACTGCATCGGAAAGAAGTACGTCTTTACTCGTAGTACGCATGTCTCGGGCGTAAGCTGATCGAAATGCTTCGAAGTCTTGCGTGGCACGAAATGCGGTGGGCCCTTACTGCTATCCTCCTGAACTAGGACATCGCGCTTGCCGAGCAGGCGAAAAACAACTGGTTGGATCAGAAGGCATATTTGATGTGGGAGAGGCCACCGCTTTACATCAAGCTCATTCCTCGACAGTCAAAGGCTTCGGCTTGACCGGGCGGGAAGAAATTCGGGCGCAGGTAATACACTGCAATGGACCGGGCATGGCTTGGCAGGACACCCGCTAGGGAGGTTATAGGGGATAGTGCGCAGCTGGAGTGTGGATTTGACATATCTACTATATTACTGGGAGAGCAGTCATTCGATGTGGAGGTGCTGACGATCTTGTCTCGAAAATCATGTCGTGAACTATGCGAAGTTACGGCACCTTTCTTCTCAACCGGCCAAAGAGAATGTGATTGGTGCAAAGCTCTCAGCCTTGTTCAATAAGGATCCACTGTTGCCTAACGGTCTGCTACCCCGCACTGGACACCTGGAGAGTTCATACACGGATCAAAACCGTGCAAAGCATGACGAACCCCCCGGTCAACGTGGTTTCACGAAGCCGGCTGTGCGAGATATGCGCAGATATAGATTTCAAGCACGTCGCTCAACCGGCCCGATTTTGCACCAAACGGCGTGATGACGAAGAAACCAGTCGCATCCGCAATCTGGGAACGACCGACGAAATCGCTCAGCGCGAGGAGCGCTGTGACTTCTGTAAGCTCGTCGCCAAACACCTCCGTCGGGACTATGCAGATACCACTGGCCAGTGCAAGCTGCTGTCCAACGTCAACTTCTGCCTCTCGAGCACAGAACCCCGTCCCGCAGGCGCTCTCCAGGATGGACCTCATACACATACGACCACAGCCTGGGTACAGCTACACCCCGAAGAATCGTCCTCGTGGATTCCCCTGCCGTGGGAGCTGGGAAAGCGTGATGCAGATTCGAAAAGTGTGCGGCAGATCTTAAGACTCCAGGCAGGCTACTCCGCTGCTGCAAAACACACCCATGACGACCAACCAAAAATTACCGACGCAGTCGCCGGACGTAAGGTGCTCTCCAGAATTGACACGGAATTACCGAAAACCTGGCTGCGCACATGTGAGAGAAAACACGTTGCCAAGTGTACGCCCGACTCGACCTCAGCCGGAGGGATGAATGGATCCATGCCGGTTTTTGTGATTGACGTCAAGCAACTTTGCATCGTGACGACCCCTCCGGCATGCCGTTACGCGGCTTTGAGCTATGTTTGGGGCACGAGGAAGATGCTCAAGCACCTGGCGGCAAACTCCAGTCTCCTGGCCGCCCCTGGATCACTCGGAACATCAGAAATCCCGAGAACGATCCGTGATGCCATGTTTTTCGTTGCAAGCATCGGAGAGAGGTACTTGTGGGTGGATGCTCTCTGCATTATCCAGGACGACATCGGAATGCAGCAGTCGCAAATTATGAAAATGGATCAGATCTACGAGAATGCTCTGCTCACTATCGTCGCCGCCAGTGGACAAGATTCTGAGGCAGGCCTTCCCGGCGTACAGGGAAATGAGCGTGAGCATATTCAAGATGTTCTCCATCTTCCAGATGGTGACCTCCTCACCCTTATCTGCAATAGCTCGGAGTCCGGGAACATCATACGAAAGTCGACGTGGGCTCAGAGGGCATGGACCATGCAAGAGCTTCTCTTCTCCGGCCGTTGCCTTATCTTCACTGAACACCAGGTTTATTGGAGGTGCCGGGAAGCCGTGTGGCTGGAAGAAATTGCGCTTGAGGACACGACGAGAACGGACCTCGAGATCTTGCCGTCGACTGCGGCGGTCAGGCTTCCCCGCAGTATTTCGGATCCCGATCACTACTTCCAGCTCTACGACGAGCTCTTGAATAACTACATACAACGACGTCTGACTTTCCGATCCGATCTGATCAATGCCTTCTCTGGAATCTGCACCAGACTGTCTACGGTGCAAGCGGACCGCTTCTTTTGGGGCATTCCTCAGAGTCAATTCTCCCGGTCCCTGGCATGGTACTTTCGCGTAGACCATGCTCGGAACCATGCGAGCACAAAAGTTGCCCTGTCGAATGGAGTTATCCGAGAAGTGTTGTTCCCTTCGTGGAGCTGGGCGGCGTGGAGCAGCACAAGCCACACGCCTTGGATTGACTTCCATCGACATTACATATATGGGCCCGGATTCGAAGGCAGCCGCATGGATCAATTCCAGAGAGTCATCGACTTCTGGACGTCAGACACGTCTGGAGAAATTATTCCCATAAGCGAGCCGGGAAGCCACGGTGCCTATAAGGCGGAGCGACGTTTACCGTGGCAGGGTCCTGAATGCAAGCTTCCAAAAGATCTGAGCAGTTTGACCGCAGCCTCGACCCAACGTCCAGCGGGCCTATTGTACTTCTGGTCCAGTGTTGCTAGTCTTGAAGCATCTCTATTTGATGGACTAATGACCACAGTTGGAAGCAGAGAACTGAAAGAGCTACGGCAAAGAAGATCGGCCGAGGGGCATGACGTGATAAATGTGGACGCCGTAATTGTGTGTATGACTGCAACGAAGCGTTTGGTGGTGATGGCTGTAGAGTGGAGGGACAGTGTTGCTTACCGACTCGGATGTACGATGATCTCCGAAAAGGACTGGATGGCGCTTGAAAAGAGGGAGTGGAGGTTTATTACACTGGGATAAGGTCTTTTTATCTGACGATTGAAATAAACAACTTCCCTTCAAATAGCAGAGAACAGTGCGATATTATCAAACTGCGTTCCCAAACTCCTTACCCTGGAAGCTCGGATTCCCCAGTGGCCATGCCTGCTCTCCACATTTCCCTCTGACCTCGGAATTGAACATTCATGCTGATAACCTGTCCTAGAATTGATGTGAGTGTACGGCCTGAGTTCTCGAACCAAGCGGGGCGTGTGTTCCTGTTCCCCCGTACACCCTCAAAACGAGCGACTAGATCGTCCGTCCGGCTGCGACAGGAAATTCGCCCGTGCGCTGGAGCCCAGCTTACGCTCAGAACGAGTCCACCTCACAAGGACACTGACGCTGCATGGCATGTGATAAACGGCTATGAAGTAGTTCAGAAGTCTCCAACTCCAATGGGGCTCCTCTGATTGCACAATCAGACGTTTACATGGGAGTAGACTGTGACCGGTCCGTCATTCTTAAGAGCATGAATAACTGGCAGATCAAGCAAAATTAGAGTCGGACTTTGATATCGAGGAGGCCGATATGAACAAGATTGGAGAGATGGGCCTGAAAGTGAGGTTCAACGATCCGAGCGAAGAGCATCGCTGGCGGCTCTACAGTGGCTTGGAAGGCGTGTAAATAGCTCACTTCATCGGTCCGGTTCTTCGAAAATCATTGCAACATTGAACAGTGAAGCGGCCGTACACCGATTTCTGGCATTGTGATTGCGGGGCTGACCTGAGATTTCAAAAAGAGATTCCGCATAGGTCGTCAAAGGCAAAGCTATTGTTGGAACTTTCGTGTATTTAAGGTTCAGTAGCGTAGCTTGGCCGTAGCAGGTATAAAAGGGGCCCCGCCCGCCTGCCACGGCTCATCACCAAGAATCTCATTTCACCACCAATTCCAACAGCTATCGACGTCCATGTACCTAGTTGTTCCTCGTCTCACACCCCGTTCCAACCCAGCATTCCCAACGCCACTCCAAGCTAGGGTGCTGTAGCTGCGGCATGAGCCCGGAAAAAGTCGGCGACACGGTGAAATGACTCTTTAGGCGCCCAGGGAGGCATATTCTTCGACCTCGGGTCTTGGTCACGGAAAGTCTTGACCAATGAAAAGCACGCCATGTCTAAATCATTCGCCCCCTCACCAGTCGGCATGCACGGGAATGAGAAGACGTAGACGAAGACTGCGTGAACGTCCGCGTTGGCGAGGAGCTCGAGCTGCGTACCAACGTATTCGGCCTGCTCCCGCTCGCTCCGGGTCGGGACGACGCCGTCTTGGAAGATGCCGCTGCCGTCAGGATTGGTGCCTTGGAGAACCATGAAACCGCCGTCGCCACGGTTGGCTGCTCCTTCATAGGTGCAGCTACCAACTTCCATTACGACGAGAGGCTTGCCGCATCTGTGACGCTCGAGGCCCGCGACGTACTTTTCCTTCGGCTCCCCTCGTCGATAGTAGTCGATACCAACGATGTCGAAAATGTCCCAATCGACAGCCTCCCATGTTCCACTTGAATATGTCAGCGGCCCACTAAACTTAGCGCGGACGACCTCAGCGAAACACCGCAACACTTCGTTCAGTCTTATAGACTTCTCGCGTAAGGGCACGGGAATGTCGTCCGACGCATGGCCGCCACCAGAGAGATGGGTAGCAAGCCACATCACACGCTCGTTGAAGGAATCTCCGGGAAAGACGCCTCTGCTGAAGATGGTGTGCTCGCAGCCAACAACGAACACAACGTCCACAACTTCGTTCTTTAGTTGTTCGGCTACCTGAGCGGCCTCGTCGAGATAAACACGGGTCTCATCGACGCCCGCGTTCATTTTCCAGGGGTTGAAGAACACCGTCAATCCCACTGCATGAGCAGCGCGTGCAGCAGTTGCAAGCCGAGAGATTTCCTCTCCCTCAATTCTCACAGCGTTGGCATGCAGTTCTTTGCTTATAACGTGCATATCGTGCTCGACCAGACGGGGATCGAACGGCTCAACTGAATAGCCTTCGTGTCCAAACTTGAGGCCGACATCGTAGACGACTCCACGGTACTTCATGGCTGACTTCTGCGCTCAAAGTTAGATGAATTCGGCTTTGTCGGGACTCCGTGAGGGTTGAGTACCTGGGGAATCGCGAGCGTTGTCTTGATCTCACTTCTTGGGGTGCGGCCGTCTCCATCTCCCAACCCAGGAGGCTTTTATAGCCTCTCGCCTGCCTCCAAGATCGGGTTTCCTGGAAAATAGATCCCGGGCTCTCATTGCTGTTCCAATATTCTACAAAGAGTTCGCAACCTCTTCCTATTTGGGGTAGTGAAAAAGATTTGGTGGTCGGTGCGAGGAATGCTCTGATTGGCTGCGGCAGCGTTCGATTGAGTGATCCACTCCAAATATCTTCGGCCCGGGTGCAGTAGCCTTCCGAATCCCACCTACTGCGGAGGTCCCTACCGAAAGTGTTACCAAAATTGCTAATCGGCACGCGCCCTGAACAGGCATCTTAAGGGAGAAAGGGCTCAGCAGACTCAAATTTCCACTGATTTCGTTTTTTATCTCGACGACAAACCCGAGTTCCGCCGGAAATGTCACTTTACGAACAATCAGCCGGGAAAGCTACAGATCGCATCCTCTTGCTGCTACACCATCCAGGTTCCATAAGTTAATAAATACAGTCTTTATTATTGCAAAAAGAAGAATATGCTATCTCTAGCGAATATCAAACAACATCTTCTGGAATGCATCAGTCTCACCGTCCATGATACCCGGTACGTAGCAGGTCCAAAGGCAGTAATAATAAAGCTCATTGGGCCGCAGAATGTACGGCATATTTGCTCCCTGGAAGACATATACGATGTCGTTCTCCTGAATCAGCTGTGATCTGATTCCGATGTATCCCTCTCGTCTCATGAAAAGACGACGATTTGGCAGTGCGTATATCATTCCATCCTCAAATTTTTTGGGATCTCCGGAGGCATTCAGCTTGACAAAGTGGTAGATAGCCCTGATCTAAGGGCAAAGTCCAAGCCAATCGAGATATTCAGCAAATTTTTTGCTTTGATTCGGGTATTTTCCAGTGCTACGCCCTTTGATGCTTCCCCCTCCTAGAATGAGGCTGAAAGTGAAAAAAAAATTCACTCTCATAATATATCGAGCTCTGTTTTGCGTATAGCCACAGCGAAAACAACAGATCCCGCTGTTTCTCAACACTTTAAAAATCCGACCTACGCATCGTATCTGACACCATTCGGATATGGTCGACCTTGGCTCCCCTCACAAGTAACGATTGAGGAGTCTGAAACCAGATGACACTTATTTCTGTCTTTTGGCTACTGGCTTTGAATAGCCATCAAGCTAGTTGGTCTGGATCTTCTTCAGTCTCCACTTTATTCCACCGATGCACCCAAGTCGGCGTGTGAATTCTTTCAGAGAAAAAGATGCTCTGCTGGTCAACAATACCTCCTTTCAAGAATTCCAAGCTCTTTTCTCTCAGCGATGTCGACTTTGATCGCGTCACGGTAGGCATAATACAGATTCTTGGAGTAATCGGGTCTCACAACTTCTGGAAGAGCCGTGTTCGCAGTGGACCATTTCGTCAATCCGAGGATAGCAAATATTCTGTCTTTTGGCTCAGAAGCATTGGACCTCAAAGTGTTCCAGGCAAGCTCACACAAGGAGAGTCGTTCAAGTTGTGGCGCGGGACTCTTTGCGTTCATGCTATGCTCAACATCAAACTTCTTCCACATCCCAGACGCGTTCCACAAACCAGCTCGCGTTTCAGGTATATCAAACATGCCATTTCCTCCGGCTTTGTCCAAAAGCCAGGTAGCCGCTTTACCCATTTCTGGCCAGTAGACCTCGTTTTCCCACTTACGAATGTGCTGAAAGGCGACAGAATGGCTTCTTGAACCACCCGGAGGCCAGTAAACCACGGAAGTTCGTATAGGTTCACCACTTTTCCGACACAAGGCCGGATATGGCCACTGATGTGAGTCCGAAGCTCCGGCACTAATGATGTCTACATTCATGGCGTCCATTCTGCTCCATTCAAACTCCTGGGTTTGTTCGTCCATCTCTTGGATAAGGCTCCGCAATGGTTTGACGGCATCGGCAATGTTGCCATCATCTTGCCCAAGCCAGACAAGCGTGTGAGCGCTCTTCCGGTAGATGCCACCCATGATGCCAACTTGGTGCGCTCTCTCGGCCTCGTTGCCCTGGTCGATGCAAATTGAGTCAATCCAGAGATTGCGCTGTGACTGGCCACATTCGCGTCCAAAGTTGCGCAGAGCACCGTTGGCATTTTTTGGGTGACCGCCAATGGGCTTCGATGCAAAATTACCGCCAGGCTCTTGACTGAGCCACCCCAACAATACGAAATGGCTTCGTAGCGAGGTTCGTCTTGGAGATTCACATGCCTGAGGCTGCAGATAATCGGTTCGTCCCACGTGCCTGGCTCAACCACTAATACCCGGATTTGTCACTGTTGGGTCCATCAAAGGAGGATAAATGAACTTCATTGTTGACTAACGTTTGTAGCAAATGATGAATACCATACTACCAATATGTGCTTCAAAGCTCTTCAATCTCATGACGCGGTGGCTGACGCATGGAAGGGAAGAAAAATGTGGCGGGCTATTTCATTCGTCATTTACTCCATAAGCATCACTATTAGACCCTATTGGATACTCTTGACCAATAAATTTATTTTCATGAGCTCTAAGACTGCCGATTAATTTGATGAGCAAACAGCTAGCTCCAAGCCCCGGTACATGAATAGAGAAAGAGATGCACGGCTGAAAATTTTCTCCAAAGTCGCACAAATTACTTTGAGGAACTTTTGTGAATTGGAACCTGAGCAGACAGACAAGCGGTGTTTTCTGGATGGTTTTTGCTCTGTTCTGAATGGCTCACTGCTGGAGGAAGGAAAAGGAGTGAAGCCGGGAAATGAATCTGGGATGTAAACTTCAATCTCTTATTGGGGCAAGAATACTCATTTTCAGCAACGGGCGCAGGTATAAGTCATACCATCCAGTTTACTTCGCCCTCTCTAGAGACCACTGGGACGTTCCAGCGTACACTACTTGTATGAATCACACATCCTCTATCGCGCCTGGAATAGACGAAGTAACAGCGGAGTCCAAAGCCTGCTGGCCTGCGACGCAAGACAACGTCACTAAGCTCTAAAACCTTTGCCTACAAACCGGACAGCACCCTGCCGTGTAGTACTTGGGGGTTTTCCTATTTAGGGGCTAGCTTCGCATCGATCGCATCCGCACACTTATTATACATTCATTCGACGTGCTCCTTCATGCTGGCATGCTGGGCCGCATCAGGCATCGGCTCACCCTCCGCAAACCACCGGAACTTTGTCGACTTGCCATCAATATCTTCCAGGACTATGCTAGAATAGAGCTCTCCAAGCTCGGCGGTATTGTTATTGAAAACCTTCCAGCGGATGGTATGTTTGTCCGAGTCGCACATGTCCATTTTCTCACGGACCTGCCTGATCCATGGGTTGCTGTTGTCAAAATGAAGGGTGCGCACGGAACCTGGCCCGTAACCCTGGAGGGAAGACTTGACGACGCCAGGAAACCAAAGAGCCTCAGCGCCGAAGGAGGTGACAATGCCCCAAGTTTCCTCAATAGGGGCGTTG
>JAJJID010000555.1:0-22519 GCA_022204955.1 Macrophomina pseudophaseolina
ATTTTCTCTCTCTCTTTTTTTTCTTATTTGGTTTGCTCCTCCTCTCTTGCTCACTTCGCAATCGGAACTTTTCCCGTGGGGTTGGGTGGGGACGACTTTTCTTATTCTTCCCGGCAATGGCGGTTCTCCGGAGGACGATGGTCCCAAGGGCCTTTCCCAGCTTTCCGCGAGTTTAAAACGTGTACAGGGAAATCCCACGGTCGAGAGTACAAGGCCGAGAATTCGATGAAGAAATGGTGTAGCCTTCGAGAGTCGGACCAAGGCCACTGGTCATAATGCCTCTGGGGAAGGGCGGTCGTGGGTGTCAGGGATATGGTTTTAGGCGTTGATACCCCGGGCAAAAATTATATTGGATACCCAATCAACAGGCATTTTACATGGTTTACATTGGTCATCCAGAAAAGGTGGCGACCGACAACGGTATACGGAGAGCACGTCAGGCAAGCTTGAATACTGAATGCGCTCATTATATAATTTAGGTGGTCGCGGGGAGTTCCTGCGGCAGCAGGGAATGAAGCTCCGGATCTTCCCAAGAGCTTGACGTTCGCAATGCAGGATTCATTTCGCGTGCGTAGTACTCGTCCGGACGTATACAAGTTTCCTGCCATAGCCACCTGATATCGCAAGAGTAACAGCCAGCGCAAAACCGGTTAAGACGACTGCATCGCTTCCACAGCGCTGCCATTTTACACTCCCAGCAGGAAAAAGCTGCCTACCAGCAACAGCTCATTTAATAACGCTAACGTGAGTTTTCAAGCCCCCAAGACCCTGGCCTAGCACCGGCCACGTATGTGTGAATAAACACCAACAATCACACTAGCCTCCCACAACCCCCAAGTGCAAGAGCCAAGCACGCAGACCACCCACACCATACGGCCGAACAAAAAAAAAAAAAGAAGAGGCTTCAGCACGGTCAAAAGTCCAGAGCGCGCGCGCGCATGAAACAAGAAGACGATCACTAAGCTTGGTTCTTTCTTGGGAGGGAACTGGTGAAACATTGGCACGAGGTGACAGGCGTCCGCATGCCCATACACCACGGCCGAATTTGGCAGATGACACACGCATATCCAGCCACGAACATTGATTAGGATCTCCGAAGAGTTCGTCAACATGCCGTCGGGTGTAGTGGCCGCCTCATAACGAGCAGTGTTTCAGCATCGCGATCAATAACAGTCCAACTGCTGGCAGATCACCAAGACATATGGTCAGGCACGAGGTAAGAAAACATTAGCAGCCCATGAAGCAATCAATATTCCATCTAGGATACATTACAACCCCGTTCAAGAGCCTCCGACCAGCAAAGGCTATATCCTGAGCCACCGTCAGAAACCTTTACTATCGCCAAGCCACCCACCCACATCCTGATCCCCAAACATACTGTGAAGTGTTTTCCCATGTAAAAAGTTTTCACAAGAAAGAAGATGGCTACTAAGGAGAGAAAAAAAAAACCAAAAATGAAACAAGTTCCCGTGCCAGATCCGTCCGAAAGAGAACGAAATAAGGAAAGAAATTGAGAGATAAACTGAGGGATGACCATAGGAAACCAAACCCGATGAATGGAGACATAGAGATTGCTTGCTTGCATCGCTCGCTTGACTTCGCTTGATCTGATTTGCCTTCCTTTCATCCATTTCCAGTCGTATCATTGTCATGGTCGTAACTTCGTCAAAGCAGCTCATTGGGAGGGTATCATGTGAGCTCAATGCTGTACTGATTTGCAATTGTAATTTTACCGAAGCAAAAGCATTCGGTCTGTCGCGTTTGTATGAAATCCAGTGGAGAGATTAAAAACGGTGGTTGGACCACAGAGGCCCTGGAACTGGTATTCGGAGGACCATGCGATCGAGAAGAGGATTCAAAATTTTCGGGTGCGCAGACAAACTTGTGTGTAGAGTGCAGTAAAGCACCCTGGGCTGATTTAATGTGTCAACGACAGTGTCGGCGAGATGAGAAATCGAACACGCTTTTGCGCATTAGAAAGTGTCACGGTCAAAGCTGTCAAGGCTGTCGCGGTATGACTCGAGGGCTGCACTATGTTTAGTCGGAGTGCTCTTATATTAGGCAATGCAGATTCCACTTACAAGGGCTACGATCGCCAACAGGCTTCCTCCTAATGACAGTATCCGAATGCTCCAGCGGACGTGGACTCTTCGAACCCATCGGTCTGGGACCAGTGATCTTGCGACCTGTGCTTCTCATTGTGGTCTGAGGATTGGGAGAAGGTGTAAGGCTGTGTCTATCCGTCTCAAGACTGTAACGACACTCCTCAATGGGCGGCAACGGTGACAAAAGCTGTCCTGAGCTAAGCGGGCTGCTGTACATCTGCTTGGCTGCGAACGGCAAGCTACGCTGCTGTTGAGGAGCCTGCTGCATCTGAGGCACAAGGGGGCCATCGTCCCGTTGGCGACTATTCACTTGCTCAGAAGCGGAATGATTTGAATAGCCGCCGTCGGAGAGCGGAGACATATGGCCGTTGTTGCCGCCGAAGCGGCTCCTGTTCAGCGCGAGGCTAGGAGCCGAACCCCACTGGTCGAAATCAGGCGAATGAGGGTCGTCAAAGTTGATAGCTTGTGATTCCAAATGCGTCTGATGACGATGAGTGGGGCCAGGACGCGGCTGTGGGTGCTCCAAATTCAAAGAATTCCGGTGAGCTTGATATTTGGGTCCGTCCAGATCGTCATCTGGGACGAGCGGAGAAGGAGAACGGACCTGGTCGAACGATCGCGCGCGTTGGTGGTCGTTCAAGGACGTGCTTGAGCGGAAACGATCATCTTCTTGAATCTCGTAATCGTCGTACTCGTTAATGTTGAGATTGGAACCCGAGCGGGAAGTTTGGGAATACGGGCGGCCCTTCTTGCCATTGCGAACGCTCTCTTTCTCGGTCGACGCAGTCGTCTTGGACCAACGAGAGATCTTTGGAATGCCAAAGATGGATGAGCTGTTTGACTTGTGCTTTGCCTTAGTCTTTGAATTGGCTTCCTGGCTGGGCGATCCGTCAAAGCCGCCGCGCTGACCCCCTGAAGGTGTCGTCTCCTGTGGCATGGAGTTGCTGCGACGCACTTCCTCAGTTGGAGTCAACAGGCGCTCATTGTTCTCAAACTGATTTTCCAAAATTCTCGCCTCATGCTCCTCCAGTTCCTCGTCCCCTTCAAGCACCGTGCTGATGCGATGCTCCGACTCACGACGTCCATCGTATCCAGAATGACGACCGAGGTGACGAGAAGATGGATTAGAGAAGGTCCCGGACTGGTTCGGAGTAGATGAGGTGTTAGCACGGCCTTCTGGCTCATAGCCAGGGTCGCCAGCGGCCCGCAAATTTTCGTAAGACGTCATGCTGCGACCTTGGCTATCCTGCGTTAGTGAGGGTCTTGGACCAAAAGCTTGGTTGTCTCTTAGTCCTTCGACTTCATCAAGGAGTTGCATGAGCATGTCTTCAATTCTTGTCAGCTCATTCGAGTTCTTCATGCTCAAGCCCTTGAGAGCCCTCTTGAAAACATTCTTGCGCTTTGTGGGAAGGTCGTCGACGTCTTCAGACGAGCGTCCTCGCAGACGAGTTGTGCTTGGGGGCTGCGGTCGCGGGCCTTGAAGAAGTCTTTGGATGACAACCTCTGCGTCGCGATCGGTGTTGCCCATGATCATCTTGTCTTGCTCAGCAATAAATTTCTTCATCTCCTCAAAGGAGTTACGCATCTCAGCTGCACTGCGAACAAGCGTCACCAGAATCTCCGTATCGCGGGCATTGCGTTGAGCATCCCTGACCGTGAGGTGATCCATCAAGGCCACAATGTCTTTTGACTGGATGTTATCCAGACCTTTGCCTGTGGCGCTATCGTACAAAGGCGATTCCATGCCATGCGAGTTACCGCTGAAATTGCGTGCATGCATCGGCTTGGAACCAGCCCCGAAAGGATCCTCATCTAGGAAATCGCCAGACATGTCCGGCAAGCCACTGTCTTCGAAGAATCTGGCGTTGTCCAATTGCGGTTCGGGTGTGTATCCAGGTTGAGCGGCCGAGATGTAGCCCTCGTCTTTCCAGTTCCCTGGGCTATGAGGGTCAATCTGCGGATGGGGGAAATTCTCCTCATTTTGTGGATAAGGTTCTCCGTAGTCCTCATAGTCATCCTCGATCGAGGGCTGGTATCGCCGACCTTGCGAAGCTGGGCTCTTGTGGTCACCCCGAAGCATATGTGCAGCCGCACTTGCTGCAGCGCCCGCAGCAGCCCCCCCAACAGCGGCTTCACCAGCGCGGATTCCGTTAGTGGACATGGGTGGAGTGGGCTCGTAAGGCCAGCGGTCAGGAGTCCGTGCCGGTCCTTGAATTTCAGAAGGGTTGGTTGTAACATCAGATTCATTGTCCAAACCATGTCCGATCTCAGGCATAGGATCCCCAAAAGGCATCGCATTGTGCGACATGTGAATTTGTTCTTCTGAACGATAAGATCCCAGCTCGCTTTGAGTGGGCGATCCGCCCTCGTACTGGTCGATCCTCTTGGCTTGGTCTCGCAGGGCTGCCCACCGGTCTCCACTAGTTTCTGGATGGCCAGTGACTGTGTTAGAGCCGGACGACTGATGTGGCTCTTCCATATGAAAGAAATCTGGCTGGATTGGCTCAAGTCGGGAATCCCTTTGAGAAGAGGGCCTGCTTGTGCTTACAGTCGAAGGATCCACGAGGGACGCAACGGCGGATTCAACAGCGGCAGGGGTGGCAACGTAGTCGGGCCTGTCGCCGATCTGATGGACATCCTGTTCCACTCCGAGTCGGTCAAGATATTTTCCGTCCGCACTGCCATCAGTATAGGTGGTCAGCCTGTTGAAGTCAAGCGGGTTAGAGCTTCTGAGGCTATCGTCAGTGTGAAGAGTGATGCGCTTCTCATCAATCTCAGAACGAAGTGCATCATTCTCCTCGTGCTCATGCTCAAAGAATCGGTCGGCTTCCTCCTCTCTTCTTGGTGTTGCCGTGCCGTCATTGTATGGTAGCTGCGGACTGTGGACCATGTCGATTTCGGAAATTTCCGACTGCCTACCAGACTGCACGCCGTCCGACCGTCTTCGGGAACGTGCAGCATTGGTACTCGGAGAGTTGGCTGCCGAGTTAAGCGAAAGCTCCGTCAGCTTGTTTGATGCATTGCGTCCTGCGGAGGATATAGAGGCGGCGCTTCGAGATGACCGAGGACGTTGAGGAGTGAGATGTTCCGTTCGATTCTCATAAGTGAGGTCACTCTGGCGAAGTTCACGTGTGGGAGTACGGGAGTCACTGCGTAGCGAAGCAGCAGCAACACCTCCGACGCCAGCTGCCGCAAGGGCAGCGGTAGCCTTTTCTCTGGTCGACAGTTCCCTATCACTTCTTGCGCTTCCAGGGACACTGAGTCCACCCAGTGAGCTGTTGCTGTTCGGTCCGCGTCGTAAAGCTGCGGGAGTTTTGGTAGGAGTAGACGGCGCGGAAGATATGACTGGACGCGGAGTGCCTCGCGATACCTCGCGGATCGGCGTTGCTCCCCTTGAAGAGGTAGGTCTTTCCGTGTCAGCGGAAAGAATAGAGTCGCGAGTAAGCTCAGAACCGTGAAGTTCACTCTGCATCGGCAGTGGTGGTACTGAATCTTTGATGCTCTCCTCGCCAATGCTCTCAGAGATGCTGGCAGATCGACTCCTGCTCTTGCTGCGTCTCTTCCTCCGTTCCTTCTTATCCAAGCTGGCCTCAGAGTCATGATGTTTAAGGGCAGCAGCTGTCAGGCCTGCGCCAAGTGCACCAGCAATTGCGGCATCCTTCAAGCGCTTGTCTTTGCTCCTTTTCCTGTGCAGCTTCTCATCTTCCCGAACAGTTGTTTCGGAGCCATGGCGATCGTAGCTCATCTCTGAGCCTGAATCGCGGCTCGGCCTCCGCGATCTTTTACTCCGGACCGAGTCACCCGAGAGAACAATGCCTGGATCCTTCTCGTCACGGTTGAGCACGACTTTGACGTTGGGTGCACTGGAAGACTTGGAGACCGATCTCTTTGGCTCACCGCGTGAGCTCGCCGAGTACAAAGAATCACGGTTCCGGTCGTATTTGTCGCGATGCTGATGCTCCTTGAGAGCGTTGATCTCGGGTAGGATAAGTCGCTTGATCGCATCCTCGACAGTTGCGAGAAGCTTGGGGTTGTTGATAGATGAGGTAGTCGACATGCCCGAGCGAATAGATTGCGTATCACCAGATCTTCGGCTGAGGTCTGAAGCAAGCAAGCTCGACTCGGTGCCGCTGACAAGAGCTTCTTCCCGTCGTGAGCGAGAGGGCTTTCGTCTCGAAGTTGATCTTCCCTCAGATAGCCTCTCCCTGCTTGCACTCTTCTCGCGGCGTTGCTTCAGCTTACTGGATTCAGCTTGCTCCTTAGTAAGCTTTTCCATGATTTTTTGTGTCATGATGCGCTCCCGGCTCAAGCTGCGACTCCTCCTACGAGACGGAGCTTTAAGCTTGTCGTTGTTTCCCTCAGAAATCTTCTCTTCGCGATCCAGGCTTCGACTTCGCTGACGAGTCAATGTCGGAGAAACAATGGCAGGAGGGCCGTCAACCATACTGTCCGGAGGCATTGACGAGATGTCCGATCCGGCGGGAATGTAACGACCTTGCGAAAGCTCAGAACGAGACAAGTCGCTGCCGTTGTGGAGCACTTCAACCTCTACGGGAGGCATCGCGCTAAGATTGGATTCTGAAGAGTATGACACTTCGCTGGTATCTCCAAGTCTTGGATCTCCGCCCTTGGTTGATGGCAATGAAATTCTCCTGGTATAAGAAGGTTTCCGATCTCTATCAGTTTGAGTGATCTCGACGTGATCATGGCCGGTCTTCGACCTCCTATGCTTGGTAGAAGGCGTCACTCTGACGCGAACGCTTGGGCGCGAGTGCACCTTGTCGCCTGTTTTGCCAGCCTCGAAGTATTCGATGAGGAGCGAGGTTTGAGACTGCTGGCGACCGTGGCCGAGCTTGTCCTTAGATTTGGTGGTGATGGTGACGGGACTGCCGTCGTCAGGTATTGAGAAGTGCGAGCGATCCGTACGGCGGGAAACGTCTGTGTTGAGGTCGTCGGCACGAAAGCTGCTATCGTCGGCGAAAGAGGTTTCGGTAGGAGCCGGGAGGGGAGGGCGCTGGGTGTCGACACCCATTGTGAAGTGAAGCGGCGGATAGCAACCGAGTAGTCGCTAGTTCATTTGGCGCGCGGGGTGCGATGAGCTGGATTACGAAAGAAAGGGTAAGAAGTTGCCACGACGTAGCAGGTCGGGCGAGGAAAGTGGACTAACACTGTCGAGGGCCCAATTTTCGACAATTCACAGGAAAACGCGCCCGGAGGCAACGTGCTGGGGCGAGCCAATCGGTTGCCGGTGGTCTCGGACAATGGTATGCGGTGGATCGGCAGCGTTGATGGGTCAAACGAACGAGCGACGGTCGGGCGGCTTGACGAGCGGTGCGGTGTTGCGTGGACGGTCGCTCGAAGGTGAGATTTGACGAACCTGTGTCACCAACCGGTGCGGCCAGTTATTCGCCGTGTGCCGCGGCTGGGTCGCACGCAGGCGGCGGACCTGGAATGCTGAGGAAGAGAGGTAGAAGGAGGAGGGCGCCGGGCTCAGCTCAGCTCAGGACAGCCATGCACAGCGTGAGGAGATGCAGGTGCGGAAGTAGGTGTGTGAGGGCGGGCACTGGGAAGACGCTGGTCTGGAGGTCGCTCGGGCGGGCCGGGCAGGACAGGGCAGGGCAGCGAGGGCGCGAGGGCGTGCAAACGAGCAATGCGGCTCCTGCAGCAAGACGGGCCAGGATGCGAGCGAGATGGATGGATGTGTTGTCCAAGGCGGGCGCTTTTGGATCAGCAAAGCGGAGGCTGGAGTGGCTGGGACGCCGTCACCCGGACGATAGCAGCGCCCGCGCGGGATCTACGTCAAGTCCGTGGAATCGTCAGTCAAAGCGCGCGGTGATGTGCTGCGCTCTGGCCGTCCTGTTCCTCGAGCGCGCGGACAGCCTCCAGGCCCAAGTGCCGTTGCGCGCTCGCTCGCCGCCCGCCGCCCGACATGGCCCAACCCGCTCGGCGGTCAACGGCCGCAACCAGCCTCTCAATTGCAGCTGAGCAGCCATCGCCTCGCCCAGAGGACAACGCAGAAGCCGGACGTCTCGATGCGCTGCACCCATTGGGCCGCCAGAATGCACCATCCTGGGCGCGCACGCGTGCCCACACCTCCGCCTGCATCGCGCCCCAATCCAGCTCCACCGCTCGCCCACCAGAATTAGCGCTCCGCAATCCGCAGACACGGCGCCCGGGCCGCGCGGGCCAATCAGCGTTGTACCTGCAGTGCCTACAAGAGCCAGACAACCTTCGGACACAAGTCAGCTGCATGTGCGGCCGGAGCAGTGTCAGGCGCCTGTACAAAAAAGCGGCGGTGCTGCTGACAGGCAACGTGGGCGCTTTATGCATGGACCGGACCCGTGAAAACACAGTTTGCTCGCTTCTCGAGGGACCTGGTCCTTCGAAGGATGTCTCATTACACAGCCCGCTCTCCTTTGGGGTTGGCGCTGCCGGCTGCAGCAACTCTGCAAGGTAAAAACCAATCACCCATGCACGATGTGCCCCTCTCCGCTGCTGTCCGCCCATGTTGAGAATCTCCGACGCACGATTGGCAGTCCAACAGCGTACCGGCATGACCTGCCTGCGAGGTAACGTGCACAACGCACCATCAATGACGCCGTCGGTGCCAAGTAATCCCTGGAGCACACAAGCTTTTGTCCTCGCGCCTCTTCTTTTTCCTGCAAATTAGGCATTCCTATTCTACACCGTCCATGCTTTGTATAGCAACTGCCCTATGACCACTCGTCTACCAGCACCTACTCTCTCCGACACCATGGAATTAAACTGTAGACCAAGACACAGCTCGTGCATGGTCTCTTCAAATTTAGACCCCGCCAGGCTAGCCATTAACTGCATGCCCCGTGTGCAACGAAGCGACGTAGGTCTGACCATGCAACTGCATCCCACTACCTGGAGGTTACTACCGAAGAATCTTACCGGCCTTTCCTAAAGTCTGATCTTCTTCATATGCGGAAGCTGGACTATCACCTTAGCGACATTGCGGGTTACTTGTTTCAGACAGCAGCTTATCACCGTGGCCTTAATACAAACACACCAACCCCGCTTCTGTCATGAGGTGTAGGTGCCCCAGGTCTCATCCGCTTCATCATTGTCCAAGTTGTTTCCCCACGCAGAGCACACCGCCATGATATCCGAAGAGAAACGCAGCACCAGAGCGCATGACAGCATACGCTCTGATAATCCGTCAAGGAATGACGAAATCGCGTCTCTCGCTCCCGGAGAGTACGAAGCGTCTGAGAAGAAATTCGTAAGGAAAATTGACCTACGAATAAAGCCCTGTCTGTTCCTCGTCATCGTATTGAAGTGAATACGAGAATTGCCCTTTTCCGCTAGGCGTTGCACCGACAAGTTCTCGAGCAGTTACTTGGACCGCAACGCCCTTATCAACGCCCGAGTTCAGGGAATTGAGGAGTGTCTCGACCTCAGAGGCTCCCAGTTCAATACGGCAATATCAGTTCTCTTTGCAGGATACTTGGTTCTCCAGATCCTGTCCAATTTGATACTCGCGAGAGTTCGGCCAAGCCTTTTATCTGGTAAGCATCCGAACGTAGGAATTATGAGACAAGCTAAGACCGTCAGCGTGGATACATGATGCTTTGGGGGGTAGTGTCAGCCTGTGGAGCTGCTGTGCAAGGCTTTAGTGGGCTGGTTGCAGTGAGATTCATGCTTGGCTTGGTAAAAGCGTAAGTCTTCTACCCCGTGGAACATTCAGGCAACCGTACTCATTCGGAACAGCGCATTTTTCCTGGACTATTATTCCTGCTCTGCAGTTGGTATACAAAAAAAGAATCGGCGCTAAGAACTGCGATTCTGTATGCTGGAGCACTGCTGTCTGGAGGGTTCGGTGGCCTCATCGGAGCGGGGATACAGAATGGCATTGATGGTTCCCGTGGCCTGGAGTCATGGAGATGGCTCTTCATCCTCGAGAGAGCGTGCACGGTCTTCCTGGCAACATTTTCTATGTTCCTCCTCCCCGATTACCCAAACACGATCAAGTCTCTCAGTCCCTTGGGGAGAGTCATCGCCACCCGCCGCCTCCGAGGCACAGCATCTCAAGCAGACGGGGAGATGGATCCATGGTCCATGGACTGCGCTTGGCTGTGACTGACTATCGAGTCTGGCTTCTGGCACTGATTGTGATTAGTATCACCTCCGCTGGAGCCGTAGAAAGCTTCATTCCAATGCTGGTCCACACGTTCGGGTATTGTAGGATAGAAACCCTGCTGCCGATTGCGCCGCCGTATGTCTTCTCGACCATGTCGGCCCTTGTGGTCTCATATTCGAGCGACAATTCACTTTACGCTCGTGGCATATCTTTGTACCAATGTCCGTCGGCTTGGCCGGATACGTTATCGCAACGGCATCACCAGCGCTCGCTGCACGTTACTTGGCCCTTTTCCTCATGCTCGCAGGGGTCCATGGCCGTACAATATTGCACTGGCCTGGATCTTTACCACGGTAAGTGCCAGCTGTTTCTTGGGACTTCTAAGCATGCAGTGAGTATCCAAGAATAGGCCTGTGGAAGCGCCGAGTGCGTATGGAGAGTTGAAGCATTCGTCCAGATGCGGGAATTGGAAAGTTTGAATACATTTATATCCGGATGACTGTCTCAACTTTCCATGCGAATTTGCTCATGCCATTAGCAGAGCATTTCACCCGATTACGTGCCGAGGAAACTTGTTTTTTTTTTTCCCCTACAATTCCACATTCGGGAGCGCGCTTTAATGCGGCTGTGATGCTGTCTCAAAGTTCAACACCTTTGCAGCCAGGCATAGCCGAGCATTTAGGCTGACAAGCTACAGATGCTTCGCCCCCATCGAGAAGCGCTCTGCCGCGATTGCCATCACCAACACGGCCGGTGACGTCGCTCAGATCTACTCGCCGTCTCTCTGCCTCGCGGAGGATGGTCCGAGATACATCAAGGCCATGGCAACAGACCCATCATATTGTCTGGCCTGCATTTGCGCAACCCTCTTCTTGCGACTGTGTTTGCAGCGGGGGAACCGGAAGATTGCGCAACAAGAGGGGAGAGGTGCGGAGAGGGCAGACGACAAGGAGCGGGCTGTGGGGCGCACGTACGACGAGGGATTTAGGTACGTGCTCTAGGTGGAGCCGTCAGCCGGGCATAATTAAAACCAGATGGCTTGCTCCGGATCGAGGTTTGAGTAGTGCATGGGGCGAGCAAAAAGACTTGTGTATATTGATATTTGCGTGCTTGGAGATAAAAACGAGGGCTTGTGACGGTGGCGTGTGCTGGCGCCAGAAGAGGATGGGATGGACAGGGCCTCCACACGAGGAGCTGACACATCCGCGAGGGCACAATAACTGGCGGGATGCAACAGTGCGGCATTGGGTGTGTGTAGAGCATCAAAGCAGAGAAAGAGGACTCGTCATAGAGGCTCGCAACGGCGGCATGGACGGAGGCCGACGGTGAGGTTTGAGCCGACGGAATGGCGCGCGACGAGGAACACCCCGGCGGCTGATTCAAGGCGAGGATTGATAAGGAGCAGAGTTGGTGATGAGGCTTCAGATGCAGGTGCTGATGGCCAGGCCTGAGGGGTGTTCCGGGCGGCCGTGCGAACAACGCAAGCACATTCCCGCGCACCGTGTGGGCGCAGCGTGCAGCGGGAGCGAGCGAGAGGGCAATTATCAGGCTTTGGAAGAGTAGTGACCCCACCTGCTGCACCACGACCGACCGACGGCATCGATCAAGGCTCCCTTCTGCTCTGCTCTGCTGCCAGCCCAACCAGCCACTCCTATCGCGCCTCTCGCATCCTCGTCTCTCGTCTGTACCGTAAGCACCCGCCTAACCAGTTGCGACCGCCCCGCAGCCTACCTGTGCCCTGCACCTCGCCGCCTCCCCTTGGAGCGACGTGCGGCCCTTCAACGTCATCAGCACCTCTATGCGCCCATCGCTGCCGCTCTTTCGCTCGCAACGCGTCTCACCTACCTTGCTTGTGCCGTGAAGCGCATCTGCACCCATCTCAACACCATCCTCCCGCATTGCCAAACCCTCCGTCTCCGAGCGTCGCGGGCGCGCCTGCCACGAGTCTCGAGTCAGGCCCCCCGTCCCAGCCCGCTTCCGCTGCTTTGGACAGCATATCGACGCTGTGAGACCGCCGCTCGCCTGCGCAAACTGCTGCTTGCGTCGACCCGGCTGCAGCTCACAGCAACCCCGGCCTCGCTCCTCGACGCGCCGCTGTACGATACCCCACAATACCCCCGGCCGGACCCCGACGTCAACCATCCTCTGTTAACCACTACCACCACCAGTTGCACCATTGCACCCCCGACCGCCGCAGTCCCTGCGCTCAAGTCGCCGCGCGAGCGCTGCGGCCTCCACCTCTAGCTGCTGGCTTGCCCTCCGCCCTGCATCATGCCCGCCATGAGCTCCGCCTTCGAGGATGAGGACCTCTCGCTGTCCATATCCACTCCCACCACTCGCCGCAGTTCCAACACCCAGCGCCCTCCCGACGCCGCCCATGGCCCGCGGGGCTCCGGCCGCGCCGACAGCGCCTCCATCACCAAGGTCAACCAGCGCCTGGGCCAGTATCAGATCGTCAAGACGCTGGGAGAGGGGTCTTTTGGCAAGGTCAAGCTGGCCGTCCATGTTGTCAGCGGACAAAAAGTGGCATTGAAGATTATCGCGCGGAAGAAGTTGATTACGCGCGATATGGCGGGTCGGATCGAGAGAGAAATCCAGTATCTGCAGTTGCTCAGGCATCCACACATCATCAAGCTGTAAGTACTACTCGTGGCATCGCTGCTCCCCCAATGGCTTATCTGGCGAATAGCTACACTGTCATAACCACCCCGAGCGAAATCATCATGGTGCTCGAGTATGCCGGAATCGAGCTCTTCGACCACATTGTTGCGCACGGCAAGATGAGCGAAGACAAAGCCCGCAAGTTCTTCCAGCAGATAGTATGCGCGGTCGAGTACTGCCACCGACACAAAATCGTCCACCGTGACCTCAAGCCTGAGAACCTGCTGCTTGACGAAAATCTGAACGTCAAAATTGCAGATTTTGGTCTCAGCAACATCATGACCGATGGAAACTTCCTCAAGACGAGTTGTGGCAGCCCGAACTATGCAGCACCCGAAGTCATCTCAGGGAAGCTCTACGCCGGCCCTGAGGTCGATGTGTGGAGTTGTGGAGTGATCTTGTATGTTTTACTCGTGGGAAGGTTGCCATTCGATGACGACTACATTCCCTCCCTCTTCAAGAAGATCGCCCAAGGCAGCTATACGATCCCGAATTATCTGTCCTCTGGAGCTGTTCGTTTGATCAAGAAAATGCTCGTCGTCAATCCGGTGCACCGCATCACCATTGCTGAGATCCGGCAGGACCCCTGGTTCAACAGGGACTTGGCCCCCTACTTGCAACTTCCTGCAGAGGAATTCTTCGACACAGGCGTTGATCCGACCAAGGCTATTGATCCGACCAAACTGGGACCTGCTCGTCCAGCACCTATCGTACAACAACTCCATGAGACGGTTGTCGGGAAGCTCGGAAAAACAATGGGATATGCAAAGGAGGATGTTCAGGAAGCTCTGGCTAAGGATGAGCCAAGTGCAATTAAGGATGCGTATCTCATTGTCCGTGAAAACCAAATCATGAAGACGAATCGTAAGTTCCCACAGCTGCAGCGCCCGAGTGGGCACCACTCGAGCTTGTGATGCATCTGTACATAGATCTGACCACTTCGCAGCCCTTTTGTCCCAAGAGAAAAGCTTGCAGCCGTTCCTTGCTACTTCGCCGCCGAATTACGACCCAAGAGCCATTGTTTCGCCCTTGAACCAGCAATTGGGCGCACCGATCCCCCAGGTCCAGACAAATACCGAACGGGCCCGACATAATTCGAACGCGAGCACGGCGACAAGTATAAACGAGCACCGTAGCCCTGTCAGTACCATTGCGATACTGCCTAGCAGTCTTCCGGACTTCCACCGGGCATACATGAAGGGACACCCCAAACCATCGCAAGAATCTGGAACTGTAGGGTCACCAAAGGATCAGACTGCGCGCGAGCAAGCTGCCACTGCACGGCGTCTCAAGCCCCATAGCAGATCCCGTGCGGATATAGAGCGATCAGGCATGCGACCAGAGGCAATGACACCGATTCCAGAGGTCCAGAAGAAGAAGAATAAGCCGGTCAAGTGGCAATTCGGAATCCGAAGCAGGAATCAACCGGCTGAAGCTATGCTGGCCATCTATAAAGCGCTGAGGGCAATGGGAGCGGATTGGGAAGTGCCTACAATCCGAAGGCCAGGGGGAGGAAACAGTAGCAGTGATGAGTCACCTGGTCGTAGCAGATCTGGGTCTCGCGGTGGCTCTACGGATTCCTTGGCTGAGCGCTTGCGCGAAGGTGGAGTAATAGGATCCGAATCTGAGCTTGATGTGGCAGACGAGATGGACGGGGCGAATGGACAAGCAAATGGCTCCCGGGCGGAGGGCACTGGCTCCCGCGAACGTGGACGGGGACGCAAAGCACATGGACCGTGGGATGATTTTGGCTATGATATTCCTGAGGATCCATGGGTCATCAATGCGCGTTTCCGTAAGGAAGGCATGTTTCCTCCAGGGCTTCACCACCCGTCATCAACTCACTCGTCGCGTGTCGACCTACACGACCATGGTCAGGTACGGAGTCGTAGCTCGAGCCTGACGGCGACCTCTATTCACCATGACGACCACTCACACTCTGGCTCTCTTGCGCATAACAGTAGCCGCGAGACGTCTGCGACTGCTTCAGTGGCAGGCGAAGTGGGCCGCTGGCCGGAGTCTGACGACGCTTGTTTTGTGTACCTCACGATCCAGCTGTATAACATCGAACCAGGCTTCTTCCTCGTCGATTTCAAATGTGCCGGCTACGAGCGCCTGGTCCCCCAACTCGTCCGAGAGATCCGGGTCCAGAGCAAGGACGGCCACGAGGAGTGGCGGAGGCTGAGCGAGGGCGAGGAACCGCCAGCTGTGGCATCACCTCCGGAAGGAGAGGGTGGAGAACGGCCGGCCGAGAAGATTGAAGTTAGACAGCGCTTTGAGGTTGTTGGCGCCGGCAGAGCGAGCGATGAGAAGAGGGCGACCAGTCCTTTCCCGTTCTTGGATGTCGCCAGCAGGCTTATCATTCAGCTCGCGCAGACGAACGACTAGCAACTGGCCTGGTCCGGTTTTTTTGCTTGGCCGCTGTGTATGATCATGGGTTACGGGTGAGAAATACTGCATATGCACGTTGACGAATGGTGTTTGTCCCGACATGGGCAATCCAATGGGATATGGGGAGGGCACTATGAGATAGATGGCTAGGGAAAGACTGGTTCATTTGGGAAGGATGTTAATCGCCACACGGGAGAAGAGAAGGGACAGAATGGACGAGTTGGCCGGGCCGCGTGCTGCTTGTCGTCTTGCGCTTCGACGCTCTTTTGATTTTAGATCTTGTTTGTCGAGGTGCGCTGTGACTGTTGTCGAGTTGGCCAAAAGCTCTTGTGTCTGTTATACTGGGAGCAGTAGCCGCAAACATAATAGCATATAAAACAGCTCTTGGGCGTCTGCCATCCTGTCGGCAAAGTTCTGCAAGCATCGAAGCGGTGGTAAGTGCCAAGAGCATTCTGTTTCGAAGCATTCACCCTGCTCCATATATCACACCCTGCGCTCTTCCGACTTCAAGGTCTCGCGACAGCAACCCTATCACCAACATCTATTGCACGGATCACAGGAAGTTAAACCGGTCATCCGGACGTGATATTTGGTCAATTGCATTGATACTTACGGCCGGACGGCTGCTTCAACTTCATATGAGCTGTTCACACTAAGGTTAACTTCTCTATCCCCAATGTACCCCTAATTTGAAGTTAATCTTGACGTGACTACGCGTAGTGCAGACGACAAGGTGATATATTATAGCCAGGGTATCATTTTTGCTGTTTAAATTCGAGGCCTTTCTTTTATATATACGTCATGCCCCTATTTCCCACCACTACCATACTACAGTCTCTCTCTTTCTCCCCTACCACCCCACAAAAAAAAAAAAACCGCTCAATTCCCTTTCGCCCTCTCCTGCACCTCCAGCTCCCTCACTCTCTCCACCACCCTCTCGCGCAAATACTTGCTCAGCCCCAGGATGCCCTCATTGGTGCACAGCCGGTACGTGCCGCTCTGCTGGTAGTTGCCGTTGGCGCCGACGAAGGCGCCGCGCGCATCCACCTCGACGCTGCCGAACATGTCCTCGGGCCACGCGATCCGCCCGTAGTCCGGCGGGTTGCGCTGGTCGCTGACGTGCACCCAGCCGCCGCGGCCCGCGCCGCCCATGCCCCCTTGCGCGCTGGCGCCGCCGGCGCCGCCGGCGTCCGCGCTTGTCGCTTTCTTCCCGCTGCTGCTGCCGATGCTGTTGGGCCCGCTGGAGGGGCGCAGCCGCTTGTTGCTGGCGCTTCTGTGCTTGTATTGCTGGGAGGGGTGGTTCGCGGGCAGGAAGAGCGAGGAGCTGCTGCCGCCACCGCCGATGTTGGAGGCGCCGCTCTGGGAGGCGTAGGCGGCAGCTTGAGCTTGGACTTCCGGATCGTGGACGGCGTGGGCGGCGATGACGGACTGGAGGATGCCGTGGAAGGTGGGGTTTTCGCGGAAGGTGTTGGGGGTGGGCGGGATGGCGGTGGTGGTGCCGAGGGAGAGGGATTTGACGGGCGGGGTGGTGGGCGTGAGGGTGAGGGTGTGGGTGGAGGTTACGGGATCGGTGTGGACGTACTGTTGTTGGTTGGATGCTGTTAGCTGGGCTCAGAGGGCCTCTGCGCTGAAGAGAACGATGAGGGTGTTGGGGAGAATGAGGTTGTTCGGCTTACAATGTGCGGGTTGTTCGGTAGGGTGGAAACGGCGCGAGCACAGCACAGCGGCTGGCCGATGGCGCGGGCCATTGGCCGTGAAGAGCGTAGCAGGAGCATGTTGATGAGAGAGATGGCCAAGGCGAAGCCCAGGAAGGAATGTTGAACGCCGAAAGCCAGGCGGATTGGGAGCAATTGGGTTGGTGGTGTAGGCGACTTTTCAGCACAAGCTATGACGCGCTGAAGCTCCCGAATGACTCGGTGGAACGACGAAGCTCCATCGCCGACGGAGATCGGGCCTTTGACTGCCTCAAAGCTCCGCCCGCAACATTGAACATATTCCATTCCTTCCGTCGAAACCTGATGCCCCTCTGTCTCGGAGCTTTCATGCCACTCTGTCCTGGAGAACTACCAACAGCGCAAGCGATGGCTGACGGCCAGATGGCTGGTGCCCCACAGTGGCTATCGGCGGCTCAACAAATCAGATCAAGTGGGGAATTCCCAAAGCCTCGAGCAGAGACACTCATATCTTTTTCCCCAAGGAGCTCGCCCAGCTTGTTGCCGACTTCGGACTTAGCGCCTGTCACTTTTTCCTCTCGTCCCGCCACCATGTGAACAGTCATCCACCATCGAACCGGTCTCACAAGTTCTTTTGCTTTGCCTGAACCTTTGGTGCCCTTCTCTCACGCCCGAGCAGTTGCCACGCGATTGCCATGTCCGGAGACCAGATTGACAGCAGGGATGCTACTCCCGAGCAGGCGGGGCCAGTGGGTAAGCATGAAGCTTTCCACGAGGACCGGGAGATCGGTCAGGAACCAGAGCTCATCGACGTGGACCGCATTGAACGCGTGTACGAGTGAGTTTTCACGCCATGCCATGTGCCTGCTGAGGTTGACTGGTGCGCCAGTAAATTGGACCGTCGAATTCTGCCCGGTAATCCTTGGTGCCCTCCTTACTCTCGCCGGGAACCTCGCTAACATGGGGGTTCAGCATTCTGGGTCCTCTACTTTCTTTGCTCCGCCATTCGTTCCAATGTCGGCCTTGCCCAGACGATGAACAGTGATGTTGGCCATGACCTTGCCTCGATAATGAATTTGACCGCCAAGGAAGTCTCAACCGGGCTCGCTCTGTTCTACGTCTGCTACGTCATTTTCGACCTGCCTTCCAACCTAATTATGTCGAAGCTCAGTCCACATCTGTGGATGAGCAGAATCGTCATCGGCGTGGGCATCATTGGCGCTTGTATGGCAGCTGTAAAGGCAGAGTGGAGCTTTTAGTGAGTCCCCTCTTTGAATGTTGGTTATCACAATCCCTAATTGCCGTAAGTCTACTGCGGCTGCTTCTCGGTATTGTCATTGCGGGCATGTGGCCTGGCATGTCCTACTACCTCACGCTCTTCTATCCCCCATCGCGCACCGGCAAGCGTATTGGGCGCTACTTCACCGCTGCTCAAGTATCGGCCGCTGTTGTTGGCCTTGTCTCTGCTGGGTTCCAGGAGATGGATGGCGCGCGTGGTCTAGTGGGCTTTCAATGGATGTTCCTTGTCTACGGAATCATCACCATTGCTGTCGGTATATCTTTGCTTTGGTGGCTGCCAGATCGACCTCTTCCACCTGGCGAACTCAGGGACAGGAGTGGCTGGAAGAAATGGATCCCCCAGAGTACGCCAGCTCTCACTGGCGAGGATGCACGAATCCACTACGAGGACTTGAGAAGGGTGTATCACCACAAGGCCTGGACTCTTCAGGATCTCTGGCAAGTCCTTATTGACTGGCGCCTCTGGCCGCTTACTATCATGTACTTTGGTGTAGTCGGCGTCGGCATTGGCACTCAACTATACGCTAGCGTCATCATTAAAGGCATCAACCCGAGTCTGAGTGGCGTTAACCTGTCATTATTGACTGCACCCATCTGGATTGTAAGTTGACCCTCTCAAGCTCTCTTTCTAGGAGGATTATTAGGCTAAATCAGCATAGATGGACCTTATCGCCATCCTAATAGTCACGCCTCTCTCGGACCGCTTCCACCACCATCGCGCTCTTTTCTTCTCCATCGCGGTTCTTATCCAAATAGCCGGGCTCTTGATCACGACCTTCGCACCCGCACATCCCTACCCATGGGCCCGCTACGGTGGTCTTCTTATGTAAGGCCTCCCCTCCGCCCCACGTTCTCGCGTCGCCAATGATGCATATCCTTCCTCTCTCTCTCCACCCCCACTCCGCTCCACCCTCCACAGATCCTTCCCCGCCTCTTCTCCGCCGTGTTCATTCCTGTTCCCCACAGTCCTCAACCCTGATTCCCACCCCCGACCCTCTCCCTGCCGCAAATCTTCCCCAGTCCCGCACCACCCCTGCGCCCCCACAGCTAAGACCAAAAACAAAAAATATCCAAGATTAACTTCTTTCCCAAAGGGTCGGATTCGGCCTCGGCCCGACGGTCCCGCTCACAATGGCCTGGACCAACGAGATTTTCCAGCCCCGCCACGGCGAGGTCGGCGTCGCCGCCGCCTCCGCCCTCGTCTCCGGTCTCGGCAACCTCGGCTCCATCCTCACCACCTACGCCCTGTACACGGGCTGGCCGGCCGACGCGCAGGGAAAACACAAGTATCGCAAGAGTAATTTGGTCATGGTGGGGATCTTGGTGGCGAGCGTCGTCGCGGCCGGCGTGATGTTTGTGGGGGTGAGGATAAGCAATGGGAGGGAGAGGAGGGAGGGAAGGGAAGGGGTTGAGGATGGAGGCGTGGTGGATGGTGCGGCGGTGAGAGAAGAGAGGCAGAGGGGATTGGGGTTGAAATGGGGGAGGGAGAAGAGGTAATTTGGCGGAATTGGGCTCTGGGGTGGATAGATGGTGCAGAGGTGCTTTTGAGGGTTAGGTCCGTGAAAGCCTCCCGCTGGATGTTTGGAGGGTAAATATCAGGAAGGACACGTTGGACGTCTGGAACGATGTCGATACCGAGACTGACAAAAATGCCCTGAGCGCTGGGAGTTGAAGCATTCGTCCAGATATAAGTGTACAGAAAACTGGTAAAGTTTGAATCCGAATGGCTGCTTCAACTCCCCCACACACCTTAACGTTTGGCAACGCAATACTTGGACGCACGTGGGGCGTTCTGTCTCGAGGGGTGTATATTTCACTTCCCTTGCGCTGGTAAAGGAAGCAGCCGAGGTATCTCTAAGTATTGTAAACATAAAACTCCCAACATTATCTCTCACATTCCTTTTCTCGGGAGTATCACTCAACATCAACAAGGGCCCAACGGCCGAGGTATCACTCATCACAGCAACTCTCTCCAAGATCGCCTCTCTTAACAGAGAAAAAGCGCTCAGCGCCCCGCTCATTTAAGCACGCCCTTCTCGTCCACGACGCCACCATCAACATCCACGTTCTCGATATTCCTCGTCCTCTTCTTATCACCGACATTCGAGTTCCCGAAAGCGGCGCCACTCCCCTGCGCGGCGGCGCTCGAGCGCCTGCGGCCCTCGGCGTGGGCAGCGGCCTCCTCGGTGTCGTCGTAGTTGATGAGCAGCTCGCCGTTCTTGCCGTAGCGGCGGGGCTCTTCGCGGGCGACGCGCACGACGTCGAAGATGGAGGTGGTCTTGTGGAAGATGGTGTCCATCTCCTCGAGCGAGCGGTATGCCGTCTCCGGGTAGAACCAGTAGGTGACGGGGACGATGAAGGCGTTGCTGTTTGTGCCCACTTGTTAGTTTTCTCTCTCTCTCTCTCTATCTCTCTCTCTCTCTTTGCTTCGTTTTGGGGATGGGAAGAGAGGCGGAAGAGAGTCTATAACTTACATGACGGCGAAGATGATGTAAGTCTGGTAACCGATGGATGAGAAGGCCACGGGGGTGATCATCACGACCATGAAATTGAACGCCCAATTGGCGCTCGTAGAGAGTGCGTTGGCGGGGGCGCGGATGCGGAGAGGCACAATTTCGGCGGGGTATCTGTGAGACGGCGGTTAGCGAGGGTTTTGGGACAGTGTACGGACTTCGTATGAACTTACAGCCAAGTCATGCCGAGCCAGCCGATGGCGAAGAAAGAGTTGAAGACGAACAGGAATGCGGCGGCCACAATACCGGCGCCGGTGTTGCGGTTCCCGTCAGTCTTGCCTTCGTTGACCGAGTTGGCCGCGGCCAGGACTACCATGGACAGAGACATGCCAACGGCACCAAAAAGCATGAGCGAGCGGCGACCGAACTTCTCGATGATGAAGACAGGGACCCAGGAAATCAGGAAGTACTCGGTACCGTTGCAGGCGGCCAGAATACGGGAGATAGTGGGGTCCAGACCGACGTAGTTCTCGTAGATGTTGGCGGCATAGTATCTAAAGTGCGCATTTTGATCAGCAAGGTTCCATCATTTTCGCCAGCGAAAATCCATACGTGATCAAATTGATGCCTGAGATTTGTTGGAACACTTGGTTGACGTATGCCAGGGCAGTGCGGTGGAAGTGTCGGTTCTTGTCCATGGTGAAGAGATCGGCAAAGCTGCCCTGAGCCATCTCGAGCACGGTATCCTTGATGGCGATGAACTCGTTCTGGATGTACTGGTCCTCTTCATTCGTATCGTTGAGTGCACACAGAACCTCCATGGCCTCCTCTTCGCGCCCCTTGAGGATCAGCCAGCGCGGAGATTCGGGAAGAGGGAGAATAAAGGCTAGGATGACGAGGGCGAATAAGATCTGGAAGGCAATGGGGAAGCGCCAGCTGACAGTGCTCGGTTCAAGATAGGAGAAGCCGAAGTCAAGCCAATAGCTGAGGCAGACTCCGCCGGTGATGAGTGCGCCTTCAATCATAACCAGCTGGCCGCGGCGATGAGACTTGGAGGTTTCTGATTGCCAAGTAGGGACGGTCGAAGTGTTTAATCCATTTCCGATACCGGTGATGATGCGTCCAACAATGAAATGGGCGAGACCGAAGGCAGAGGTCTGGAGGGCGGCGCCAATAACCATAATAGCGGAGCCGATGAAGATAGTCCATCTTCTACCGAGCATGTTGCCGACCCAGATGCAAGACACAGCGCCGCAAAAACAACCTGAGAGTCGGTCAATTGCTGCTTTTTGCCCGGTATGTAAAGACACTTGCACAAACTCACCAACATTGTACGATGCTACCGCGATACCCTGAATAGTAGAAATGTGATCTCGTTCGCCTTGAGTGGTTCCGGAATTGACGTCGATTTCGGGGAAAGTCTTGAGGAACGAGGGCAGAGTGAGCAGTCCTCCCATCACACCCTGGTCGTAACCGAACAGTCTGGTGATTGTGGTCAGCGATTGGTGGATAGTCAAAGCGGGAAGGTCGCGCGTCGCTTACAAGAAGTCGAGGCCGGCGATGAAACCAACGGCCACATTGAGCCTGGTGCCTCGTAGGCCGTAGAAGCGCGACATGGCGAGCAACTGGCTGGACGACTACCAGCTTGTCTTATCTAGGGCCTTTTTACTTTTTTTTTTTTGGCCCCTCGCTGGCAAGCTCTGCGTAAGCGCTGCCTCTATGCACTCCCGGAGTGGAACGAAACCAAGAAGGCAGAAACGGAAAACAAAAGGCCGGGAAGCTGGGTCGTGCAACCCACACACCGGGGTCATTGGAGTGTTTTATATAGCG
>JAJJID010000556.1:0-22475 GCA_022204955.1 Macrophomina pseudophaseolina
TCGATATTAGCAGCAGCAGCAGTAGTAGGGAGTAATTTATAAGGGAGATACGCATATTCCTTCTACTAGATCGAATAAGCAGCATTAATAGTCTTCTAATGCCACTCTTTAGGCTAGTTCTAAAGAAGATAATGCTTTCGCTTCGAGGAATCGAGAAGTATCGCGGCGGCGTATACTAGCGTTAACTTAATGAGGGCATAGTATTTATTAAGAATAAACTAGCCTATCTTAATAGAATAAACTATGCGGAGATTCTTCTCTAGGCCTAATTTATATAGCACCTGTAAAACATTAGCTTTAAGTATTATCTTAATAAAATAGGATAAACCTTCTAATCCTTAAAAAAGGTAAGAATAGCATCTATTAGAGTAAGACTCTAGGATAATAAAGCCTTACTACCTTCAACCCATAGTATACTATAAGTAAATATAGAGAGAAATCTCTCTATACGCTTAAGTATATCCTACTTAACACTATTAAGTCGAAAGTTATCGCATTTAGAGTATTTATTAATAAAGTCCTTAATCTCTCACTCCTTGCATGTCATACGCTTAATAAAATAATACTATAAGGACCATCGAGTATTATTATTAATTTCTAATATAATGCTAACAGCCTCTATCTATCGATTATAATAGATAGAGCTGTTTCGAAGCTATATAGCTAGGTTATTATTACGAACCCCACGGGCGACAGTCCCGCATGGGCAAATATCCCCTAAGGGACAGGAACCCTTACGGGAGGAAATCCCGCAGGAAAATACTAACCGCAGGGAAACGGCGCTTAGAGAGCTTAGTTAGGAAGCAAGCGGCGTAGCAGAATCCCGCAGGGGAATAACTCCCTTAAGGAAACGGTTCCCATATGGGAAGAACAAAAGGCTATAGCTACAAGGGACTATAGTCCAGCGGTATAATACTCCCTTAGTAAGGGTCGCGGGCAGAATCTAGGAAACCGGCAGAGAGGCACGTTACACGATAATAAACAAGATAAATATCGCTATCGTTCGGCTAAGAAGGTTAAAAGTCGGATTCTAGAAAACGGGTCTTAGTGCCCGGGTTATGTATAGGACCTACTCCTAGATCTTTACTAATCTAAGGCCTACCCTTTTGGATCACTATCGATCTAAGTCCTACTGGATTATATAAGATCCGAATACTATACTAGATTATTATAGCTTTCCTATAGTATATAGATATACTTATTAGGTAGTACTTTAGCCTCTATAGTTAACTTAAGATTCTAATATAGACTTATTAGAGGTAATAAGCCTAACGCGCACCGCCCTAATCTATTATATAATTACTACCTATCGTTCTAATCCTTTACCCTTCTCTTATTCTTTAAGGTAAACCTACCGTTACTCGACCCTACTAGGTAATTCTAAAGCCTAGTAGAAGAGGCTGCCGTTATACTTTAACTACTATTCTTATAAGAGAAGGTAGTTCCGAGAAGAAAAACAACTAACGAAAGGTAGTATTACCTAATACTTAACGCTAACTAAGTAATATAATAAATGATGTTAATATAAATAATAATAGTCCCCTATAGCTAACTATAGCCGACCTCTTTTAGGTTATCTAAGATATGCAGGGCTAGATCGGCGAGCTATGCGGACAACTTTAGGAGTAGACTAGCGAGAATACCTAGCTCTATTAATAAGTAAACGAGCTCCGTAACTAAGCTATCTTCGCTCCGGCGTTAGCTCCTATTACAACTCCCCTAACGGACCTAACGTCTAGAAACGAGTCGTCAGCCCGAGTTAAAGAAACTACTACGAAGATAGCTAAATCCGATCTCTTCTATAGTAACCGAAAGAAGCTCTAAATCTTTCTATCTTAACTTAATCTTTACTTCTTCTTTAACTCTCGCGAATTCAAAAGTAAGGATCGAAAGATTATATTTGCTACTACGTATCTACGTAATACTATAGCCTAGTAGTTCGAATCCTACCTTAGGGACCGCAGGAGTAAGGAGCTAAGCTAATAGAAGAAAGATACTAGTAAGATCTTTACTAGCTATAAATACTTTATTAATTAAATTAAATAGAGCTTCGGCGATCTAGATAAAGTATATAAGGCACGTCGAGCCATTATAAATATCTAATAGAAAACCTTAGTAGCCGAGTATACTACCGAGTTCTAGAAGGCTGCGGCCTATCTCGACGACTAGTTAGACCGCGCCTTTATAGATTACTACTACCGAGGACTTAAGGAAAAAGTTAAGAATTAACTTATAACCTAGAACGACCCTAAAACACTAAACGAACTTATTAAGCTAGTAATTAAGTGCGATAACTACCTCTTTAAGCGATAGATGGAACGCTATAAAGGAAATAACTACGGAGCTAATACTTCGCGCCCTACACGCTCTAAATATACTTAAGAAGAAGGCGACGCTATAGAATTAGACGCTACTTAACGAAACAATAAGGGCTATAAACGATAACCCCGACGCTAGTAAACGGAGTAAGAAATAGAATGCTTTAACTAAGAACTCTATATCTACTACGAAGACTAGTGGAACCCCTAACACCGCTACCTACAACGGAATAAACCCAGTAAGACTACCGCTAGCGCTACCTAGAAAGAAGAAGAACCCCACTCTATATCTACTATAAGTAAGAAAGTTAACTATATGGCTATAAGCTAGACCGCCTGCTTTAACGATAACTATACTACCTACTAGAGTGATAAGCAAGTCACCAGATAGTATTTCTTCGAACCCCGATAGTTAAACCTAGCCATACGTAATAAGGAAATACTAGAAATTAAAGACCTTATTGATAATTTTTCCCTGGACTAAGAACTCGTTAATAGTAGTATAGGAGAATTTTACAAGAGTACAACTAAAAGTAAGAATAGCGTATAGTTAGAAGATACCCTAATACTATCCAATAAATAGGATACTCTCGCCGAACTAGAAGTTCTAGCTAAGAGATATAGTATTAGTAGCTACCTATAGGACGAATAGAGTAACCGTACCTAGATGATATAGATTTCGTATTAAGAAAGCCTCGCCCTAATGGTTATCTAGGAATAGCGCTAGAATACGCTTTAGGAAACTCGGATCGAATAAGACGGAAAAAGGTATAAACTCTCGGTAACTATAGATACGACGCTTCTTATATGCTACTACTAAGGAATCTCTATATGCGAATAAGCAGACTATAACTCTCTTTAAGAACTCGCGAGAATTCTCTACTAGTACGGAATAATAACTATCTAGAACCGCATACTATAGTAGATCCCCGATGAGAAACTTAACCATCCGACCTTTAGATACTAAGTACGAAAGGACTGGGTCTATTAGCGAAGATAGCTAAACAATGGCAACTAGACCCGTTAGAAGTAAGTATACCTATAAGTTAATAAATAGGAAGATTACATACACAATAAAATCTACGGCTAATCTAGGTTAAAAAACTAGACGGCTTCCCTATTTAGGGACCCTAGGAGGGGCCGTCGGATAGGTCCCTTAACTAGGTTTTATGTATACCGAATGGTATACACACCTTAGAAAAAGTTCTTAGAATACTAGTAACTATCTACGGACGAACCGTAATAGCTATACTCGATAGCGGAGTAGAAGATCACTTTATTAGCTATATCTTCGCTACTTAAAATAATATTAGACTTATAGGGAAAGACCACTCCTACTCGCTAAAAACGGTAGATGGGTCCGCCGCCTCTTACGATAAAGGGTAGATTCGGGTCGAAATAGAACCCGTAAAGCTTACTATTAGAAAATACGTAGAGAAGATTATACTTAACGTAACCTCTATACTAGGATACGACATTATTCTAGAAATTCTATAGTTCGAAACCCACGAGCCGCATATCCGATAGAAGAAAAGAATAGTTACTTTTCTAAATAAGAAGTATATTAGATACCTAGCAAGTGCTAGAAGAATACTAACGGTTAAGGAAGACCCCTTAGATATCTAGAAAATCTTAATAGACGTATTAAAGCGAATAAGAAACCGAGGAGAAAAGGCGTATATAATCTTTATTAAAATAAGCCTAGAATACGAGTAGAAAATCCTAGCTCGTATAACATGAGGCCTCTACTAGAAGAATAACGACATCCTAAAGCTAGTTAGAGAAGACTACCCCTAGAGGATCTATAGAAGATATAACCTATCTACGCGCAGATAGGTAAATGTTATTAAATAAGATATTTTAGCAGTCGAGGTTAACGTAGACCTCGACGGAATTATAAGGCCTACTCTAAATAAATTAGTACCTATACCGGAATTAGAAACCGTCCCACAATAGTTCTAGAATATACTAAGAATATTCTAGAAAAGAGGTAAAGAATAGCTACTAAAGTATTAGTTATAGAATTATAAGATACCCCTACTTCTAGAAATGCAGCTAGCGTTTAAGCCTATATACTTCTTATCTAAGAAAGAGGCTAAAGCGCTACAGGAATATATTAATAAGAACCTAGAACGAGGTTATATCCGCCCATCGTTATTACTGGCCGAATACCCAATCCTATTTGTACTAAAGAAAAACGGTAAGCTCTGCCTCTACGTCGACTACCGATAGCTAAACGATATTACAGTAAAAAACTGTTATCCACTACCTTATATTAACGAACTATAGGATAAACTTAGACGCGCTAAGTACTTTATAAAGTTAGATCTCCGAGAAGACTACTACCTAGTCCGTATTAAAGAAGGTGAAGAATAGAAAACGGCGTTCCGAACTAGATTCGGCTACTATAAGTACACGGTAATACCCTTCGGACTTACTAACGCACCGGCTACCTTCTAGAGCCTAGTTAATGATACGCTACGTCCGTATTTAGATATATTCGCTTTAGCTTACCTAGACGATATCCTAATCTACTCGGAAATGCTCAAAGAATACACCGAGCATGTAAGAAAGGTCCTAAAGGCCTTAGACGAGCGAAACCTCTAAGTTACCCCGGAAAAAAGTGAGTAGTATATATAGAAGACTAAGTACCTAGGGTTTATTATTACCCTAGGACATATTAGCATAGACGATAAGAAATTAAACATAATAAGAGACTAGCCCATGCTAAGAACCATTAAAGAAGTATAATTCTTTCTTAAATTTACTAACTTTTATTGGAAGTTTATTCTAAACTACGCGAAGGTATTAATATCTCTTATAGACTTAACTAAGAAAGAACACGGGTTCGTATAGAAAGAAAGGTAATAAATAGCCTTCGACTTACTAAAGTATATATTTATAAAAGCCCCGGTCCTAGGTATCTATAACTCTAACCTACTTATTATGGTCGAGACCGACGCCTCCGACTACGCTATTAGAGTAGTCCTTAGCTAGCTAGACGAGTAAGGTAGGCTATACCCCATTACCTTCTATTCGAGAAAAATAATAGGCCCCGAAAAGAATTATAACGTCTATAATAAGGAACTCCTAGCTATTATTACAGCCTTTAAAGAATAGAGATACTATCTAGAAGGGGCTAAATACTAAATTATAGTATATTATAACTATAAGAACCTATCGTACTTTACTACTACTAAGGAACTAAACCGACAATAGATTAGATAGGCTAAAGAGCTAGTATTATATAATATAAAGATTACCTATAGAAAGGAATCTAAGAATGCTTATATAGACGCGCTAAGTAGACGAGCCGACTATATCAAAGAAAAGCTAGATCTATAACCTATAATACTCGATACGTAGGAAGATAGGTCTTTTATACCCGCTAGCTATAGCCGCTAGATTACTACTATTTATAGCATTAAATAGATATAGCTTAAGAAAGGACTAGACGACTCGCTTACTCCGGTCCGATAACTAGCCCTAGCGATATGCCTTAAAGGTAACGAATAGAAGCGTAAGATCTAAGAAGCCTACGTAGACGATATAACGGCTTAAGAAATCGAAGAACTCGAAAATAACCCCTAAGTAACTAAAAACGCAGATAGTATAATTCTATTTTTAGAATTAGTCTACGTCCCAGTTAAACTACGGAAAGAACTCGTAAAAGATATATACGAAGCCCTAGTACACGGTTATTAAGAAATAGATAAGATAATAGAGCGAATTACGAGAAGCTACTACTTTCTAGGGCTTAGAAGAATCATCTAACGAGTAGTCTCGTAATGCGACCTCTATATTAGAAGTAAGGCCATAAGATACATACCCTATAAATAGCTTTAGTTACTACCGGCACCGAAGCGCCCTTGGCAGTCTATCTCGCTAGACTTTATTATAGACCTGCCTAAGTTAAGAGAGCCGCTTACTAAAGTAAAGTATAACTCGATCCTAGTTATTATTAATAGAATAATAAAGTACATATATTACTTACTATTTCTTAAATTGGTAAATGCGGAAGAACTTACCTATATATTCCTTAGAATAATTTTCGGTAACTACGGATTACTAGAAGAACTTATATTAGATAAAAATCGACTATTTATATCTCGATTTTAGTAATTACTTACTCGATAGCTTAGTACTAAATATAAGCTCTCTATAATAGTATACCTATAAATAGACAGCTAGATGGAATGAATAAACTAAATACTAGAGTAATACCTGCGCTACTACCTTAACTACGCGTAAGATAATTAGGTCGAGCTACTACCGCTCGCTTAATTCGCCTATAACAGCTCGAAAGCATTAGCTACACAAGAATCACCGTTCTACGCCAACTACGGGTACAAGCTAATAGCCTACAGATATCTAATACTAAGCGAGTTATTAGCCCAAAAAGAAATCCTTAAAGCAGACTAGCTAAAGGCACTTTATAAATAAATATACCTAGATCTAGAATTCATAGCCCTATAAATAGGTAAATACTACAATCGACGGTACTAGAAGGCACTAAAGCTAAAGAAGAGGAATAAAGTTTACCTCCTTAATAAGAATTTTAAACGAAAAAAGAACGATCGACTAAGCAAAAAATTAGACTTTAAAAAGGTCGGCCCCTTTAAAATCGAGGAATAAATTAGAAAGGTTAATTTCCACCTTAAATTACTAAATACTATACGGATACACCTAGTATTTTATATCACTCTACTTAAGCCAGTACCCTAAGATGCTACGCTAGTACGCTATACGGAGGAAATAATACCTAAAAACCTAGATACTAATAAAAATAAGAAATAGAATATAGAATAAGTTCTAGATAGTAGCTATATTAACGGTTAGTTCTGATACCTCCTTAAATAGGAAGGAGATTAGAATAATACCTAGGAACTACTAGAACTCTACGACTATTAAGAACTTATTAATAAGTTCTATCGCCGAAACCTAGATCGACTAATACCGCCGACTCGTCGTATATAAAGAACCCGAAGTTAAAATTAATAAATAGAGATAACCGCACTTAATTAACTAACCCGGAACCCTCGGGTAGCGTAGAACCTAAACTAACGCTAGAAGACCTAATAGACTAGAACGACTCTACTACGCTATTAGCTAAGGCATTACTACGTAAACACTTTAACGATCGCCCCTTCTTAGCATCTTTAGGATTAGAGGTACCCCTAGCCTCTAGCGCTTCTAACTTTCTAAGTATATTAATCGCGTCCGACTTGCGCTATAGCATTAGAGTAGCACGACGCTTAAGCAACTCCTACTACTTCTTAGTATAAGAAAGACCGAAGGCCACCTTTTAAAGCTAATTCTTAAAGGCCGCACGTTCGGAGCGTGCCTTATCTAGAGCACGTCGAAGACATTTAACTAAAGAAAAAATTAGTAAGCATATAAGGTAATTAGAAAAAAACTAATAGTCGAAATCCTTAAGACTACTAATATCGTAACTAGTATACCCGGTACAATAATATTTACCACAACGTAAGAAATCTAAGGCTATATAATATACTACCTTAGGCTCTTTAGCCTTTCGCTAAGTATTTAGAAGTAAATATTATAAATAAGAAACGGGCATTGCGATATCTAGTAAATTAATCTTCGTATCTAGAGACTTACGCTTAGTCTTCTACAAATTGTACTTTCGTTTTAGAGGTATAGTAGGAGGCTTATAGCGAGAGAAGAAAATAAGAAAATAAAGAAAGCCTAAGATATAGATAAATAGATAAATCTTTAGGCCGAAGATCCTTAAGAGGGGGAATAGTATTATAAACTCTACGGGTATTAGTCCCGCATAGGCAAATATCCCTTAAGGGATAGAAACCCTTACGGGAGGAAATCCCGTAGGGGAATACTAATTATAGGGAAACGGCGCTTAAAGAGCTTAGTTAGGAAGTAGGCGGCGCGATAGAATCCCGTAGGGAAATAACTCCCTTAAGGGAACGGTGCCCGTATGGAAAGGCTGAAGCCATAATCGTAAGGGACTATAGTCTAGCGGTATAATACTCCCTTAGTAAGGGTCGTGGGTAGAATCTAGAAAACCGGTAAAGAGGTACGTTACGCGATAATAAATAAGATAGACATTACTATCGTTCGTAGAAGAAAGTTAAAAGTTAGATTCTAGAAAGTAAGTGTTAGCGCCCGAGTTATATAGGCCCTATAAGGACCTACTAGGATTAACTTAATCTAGGAATACTAATCTAATACTATTAATCTAGCTGCTTTAATCTAGCTATATCGATCTAGATTATTATAACTCTCCTATAGTATATAGATATACTTATTAGATAGTACTTTAACCTTTATGATTAACTTAAGATTCTAATATAGACTTATTGGAGGTAATAAGCCTAACGCACACCGCGCCCTAACCTATTACGTAATTACTACCTATCGTTCTAATTCTTTACCCTTCTCCTATCCTTTAAGGTAAACCTACTATTACCCAACCCTACTTGGTGATTTCAAAGCCTAGTGGAAGAGGCCGCCGTTATATTATCTAGCCATTCTCGCTAACCCTAATAACCTAGTCGCTAGGTATAGTGTTATTCTTGTATTAGCTCGAGATGTAGTTCTTGCTAGCGAAGATAATAAAGGGTGGAATCGCCCACTTAGTAGCATTGATACCCTAGATTACCGTAGTCTACTTGCGATCGCCTAACTAGATAACCTTCCGCTTACCATGCCTCTCTAAGCCTATAATAATAAGCTGCGACAAGATAACGCCTATTATAAAGCCAGTTTCGTTAAAGTTATAGCTATCCTTATCCTAGATGCCGTACCTTGCCTTTATAGACTATATAAGCTTAAACTAGTTACTAATTACTCGCAGGTCTTTGTTTACGGCTCGCTAGCGATTGTACGAGCGGCTCTACTAAGTTTTAAGCTTAGGCGTGCGGTTAATAAAGTTGTCTAGCTAGTTCTTGCTAACCTACTTCTTACTATACTCCTAAAGTAGTTTATTAGCTATATCTCGCATAGCACCCTTCGTGGGCGGAAATCCTCTCGAATCTAAGTTAAGTATGTATTAGATAATTACTAGTTCTTCGGACTTAGTAAGTTTCTTTAAATTAGGCTTATAATTGCATTGTGTAGTAGTCTCGTCACGTCGTTGGCGCAATGTAGTTCGGGAGATATTATATATAGTTATAGCATGGTTTTCATTTTAAATTTAGTTATAATTAATAGCTTAAATAGTAAGAAGAATACTACCTTTATTATAAGTTAATTACATATTATATTATTATTACATTACAAAAAAGGTAGGACGCATCGTCTAAAGTTAGTTAGAGTAATGGCTCGCTTAGGGTAACCACTCACTTATAAACTACGTTAGTATATATCTTTTAAGCTTCTTATATAATTATAAAGTAAAAAATACTTAATATTCTTATTAAAATAGTAAGTTAAACTAAATAAATAGATAATAATATAGCTAAATAATTAATTATAAACTCTATATACCTAGCTAAGAAGTAGTATATAATATTTAATAAAAAAAATAACGTGGTTTACTACCGAGCGGCCCACACTACCGAGCGGCCCACCTCCCCTATGAAAACACGCATTAGACAACAACTCAACGCGATACATCACTATAATAATACTAAATTATCTTAAAAATCTCGGTATATTAACCTTGTTCTATATACTATTAATACCCACGCGTCTACTAGCGAACGAGCTGTGTATCGCGAGCATCTCGCACCCCGATCGACCATACAAGCACGATGTAAAGAACGACTCCTACGCGTAGAAGTTAAGCCTAACTACAAAAAGCTTACTAAACTCGAAGAGGTCGCGATAGTCGAACGTATTCTAGACCTGGATTTAAGAGGATTTCCGCCTTCGAAGGATATACTACGCGATATAGCTAATAAGCTACTAGCAGAGCGGGGCGCGGGTATTATAGACAAGAACTAGCCGGATAGGTTTATTAAACGCAAAGATAAGCTTAAAACGTACTAGACTCGAGTGTACGATTACCAGCGAGCCTTAAATAAGGACCTAGTAGTTATCGAGCAGTGGTTCGACCTCGTTCGCTCTATAAAGGAGAAGTACGGCGTCCTAGATAAGGATACGTATAACTTTAACGAGACTAGGTTTATAATAGGTATAATAGGCTCCGAGCTAGTCATCACAGGCTCTAAGAGACGCAGGAAATAAAAAGCAATCTAGCTAGGTAATCACGAGTGGACTACGGTTATTAATGTGATCAATGCGCAAGGGTAGGCGGTCCTACCCTTTATAATCTTTGCTGGCAAGAACTACATTAATACTTAATACGAGGATACCTCTAATATGGAGGACTAGGTTATTAGTGTCAGCGCCAACGGCTGGACAATAAATAAGCTTAGAGTTATATGGTTAAAGCACTTTAACGTGCACATAAAGTCGCATACTATGGGAGTGTACCGGCTGCTTATAATCGATGGCCACGAGAGCCACAACTCTATCGAGTTCTAGGATCTATGCAAGGAGGAGAGGATTATTACCGTCTATATACCGTCGTATTCGTCGCACCTCCTGCAGCCACTTAATGTGGGCATTTTCTCACTATTAAAGCAGGCGTACCGCTCTTAGATCTTAGGCTTGGCGCGCTTGATGGCTATAAAAATCGACAAACTAGCCTTTATACAGACGTATAAGGCAGCTTATTATAAGGTGTTTATAAAGGAGAATATCTGTGCAAGCTTCCGAGGAGCTGGCTTAGTGCCGCTCGACCCGCAGGTGGTGTTATCGAAGGTTAATATTAGGCTTCGTACGCCTACACCGGCTGCACTAGAGGCTACCCCATGGGAATCCAAAACGCCTAGTAATATACGCGAATTAGAGGCCCAATCAAGGCTACTTTATTAGCAGATAAGGTAGTATTGCAGCTCCTCACCTACGGAGGCGCGTGGATCGCTTTAATTACTCATAAAAGGCGCGTTATTTATAGTGTACTCTGCTGTATTAGTATGCGACGAACTCTTTACCCTTTAAAGGGCCATAGAGGCCGCAAACAAGAAGAAACAGTGTAAAAGAAAGTATGTACAGAATTAGGGCACGCTAACAATGGTAGACGGCGGTCAGCTATCTAATCCTAAGGGCGCTAGGGGGGCAGAGGGCAGCGAACAGCCCTCTAAGAAGGCTCGCGCAGAGGGTGGGCAGAGCGCTCAACGGCTCTGTAGAACTGTAGCAAGCTAGGACACAATAGGCAAAGCTATATAGAGGAGGTAATAGATACTAAGTAATCTCGGATTACTACTAGTTTATTAAAGTCTTTGTATTGTATTGAGTAACTTAAGATCAAAGTATAATATTAGTAGGAAGGTGGGCCGCTTGGTAATATAGGCCGCTCGGTGGTAAACCACGTTAGATAAAATTTAGTTAATATTATTATTTTAAAATAAGAGTATTAGTTTTAATTAGTAAATAAATTTAATATATTTTTATTTTAGTAGTATTTTTATAAGTCTATTAGTAATTATATTAGCTATTAAAGATATTTATAATAGATATTTCTAGCTAATACCTCTTATCTAAGCTAGTAATAATAAATATTAATATAGTATAGTTTAGTTATAAGTTTATTAATATTTTCTTCTATTAGCTATAGTATTATTTAATTATTATACTAAATTTAAATAAAATAGCCTAGATTAAATTTTAGTTAAAGAATTATTTTTTACTAGAAGTACTACTTAGCTATTTTAGATAGTATAATATAGTTTATTAGTAAGCGACGTATATTAGTAAGTGATATACTTTTTCTTAGCGCCACTACTCTTTACCTAAATTGCACAGCCAACATCGCTTAAATTAATTAAAATTAGTTAAAACTATAGATATTAGATATTACTTCTTTAACCTAGCATATTCATATATTATGCCCGGCCTCGCTGTAGGTGCTATATTGCTATATACTCGCTGGCCTCTCTTTACTGCTATCCTAATTTTCGCACTTATTGCGTACTACCTACTCTTTAGTATTCTTCTAAGCTAGAATATCTCGCGTATCTTTCATAGTTAGTATGCCTTTATTATAAACACGTGTTCTTTTAGCCCTTCGGCGCTTACTAAGTACCTTATTTACCTTTCGAAGTGTGCGGTTCTCCTCGGTTAAAAGGGTTACTGTATAGGCTATTCCCTCTAAACCCTTTGCCATTTACTTAATAGCGGAAAAAATAGGCATCGGGGAGCTCCCTTGGTAACTACTAATCCGAGATTTAACTAGCTCGGACTGCAAAATAGCCTCGGTCAGGTTGTATAGCGTCTAGGAGACCTAAAGGTCAGCGCTGACGTTAGGGGTGCCCGTGGGTATTAGCGTTCATAACTTGACATCTAGCTTAGAAATAACAGCTTACGGGTTAAATAGAATAAGTCTAGTACTCCAAAAACCACTAGTAATATTTTCTTTAGTTATTATAGTATTATATACTGCGTGAAATACTAAAAAAAACTCGACCTTAGTAATATAGTTAATATACGCATGGATAAATAACCTAATTTCCTTGCTATATGCCTTTTTTAATGGGCCAAAGAAGCCGACGTCGAGTAGCTAGATTAAGTAGAATAAATAAGCAGGTAGATAGATAGTAATAATATTATATATCTTATAGAAATTCTTAAATTTAACTGATTAGTAGCTCTCATGCCTGTCGAGTATTAATATCTAGTAACTATTCTTTATATGCGCCATAGTATGCTTCTTAAAGTGCTTAATCTAATCTAGACCCGTCTTATTATTGGTCTAACTATTAGAAGTCGGCTTGACAGGCTAGGAGTCGGGAAGACCGCCCTCAGTATACTAATTAGCGAGATGGTACTAGCCTTAAACTAGTAAAAACGGGGGCACGTCAAAGCCATTACTACTAATATAGGTAATTACGGTCGTCTATTCTCGATTACTAGGCTGAATTGCCTTGCCTTTTCCGCGTCGATCGGCACGGGTAATAACTATAGAAGAGTAGATCATACCTATTATAAAGCCGGTCTCGTCGAAGTTGTATAAATCGTAGTCCTAGATACTGTATTTGGCCTGCATGTTTAAGAATAGGCTAAACCATTCGCTTATAAGCTAGGGATCTTTGTAAAGGGCTCGCTAAAAGTCGTAGGCGCGAGAGAAACGCGTGCGTAGCTCTTCTCGTCGCTTAATAAAGCGGTTTAGCTAGAGTTTTCTGACGCGTCGCGCGCCCCGCGACGCGAGGATATAATTAGCTATTACACGCACGTCTTCGATTAAGGGTAGAAATCCTCGCGAATCTAGGTCTAAGATATATTAAACGATTACATCCTCCTCGATCTCGGTCAAATTCTAAATAGCGGGCCGGGAATTGATTTTTACGGTTCTGCCATTTATTCTATGGCGGAGCGTTGCTTCGGGCACGTTATAGACATTTACGGCGGCTCGGCAGCTAAGTTTTCAGGATGTTCGGATAGCTTCGATGGCTAAGATAATTCGTGCTTCGGTTGTTTAGACTTGCATGCTTTGTTGTGAAAAAAATGCGTATAGAAGATAAAGGGTGGTAGCGCTAAGGAAAAGTGCATCGCTTACTAATATGCGTCGCTCACTGATAAACCACGTTAGTATTACTACTAATTATAAAGATATTCTAGCCGTCTTAGTAGATAGAGCTGTTAAAGTATAGGGCGAGTTTCTTAGTCCCACCGAGGTACTTAAGGAGTCTCTGCACTAGTATAAGGTAATAGTGAGATAGATTAGATAGATACGCTAATAGGGCTAATGTAGTAAAGATAATATTAGCCCTAGTACTAATTATAGTGAACTATATAGATCCTATTTTACTTTAGAAGCTATAAATATTTTAAGGTATTATGTATAAGTCCTTATTTAGTATAAGCGGCTCGTCTAAGGGCAATAGTATTACTAGTGCATTTACTTCCTTTACGTTATATCGGGTAATGATATTATTAATATACGATTCCTAGAATAGCACGCTGCGACAATTAGCGAGTGAAAATAGCCTAGTCTGCGGATCAGGAGCACAGTAAAGCTAGAAAAGTACAGCAAACTTTTCCGTTTTGGGCTAAAAAAAGCGATGCCAGTCAAGAGGCCCAGCTGCAGAGTTGGCAGCTTGTTTACAGCACTATCTACCACTTGTTTCAAAGACGCGGACGGGACGATGCCATCACACTATTTCCGCTAGCCTAGATGTTCAGGCCAACGGATGCAGGATCGACAGAGAATGTGCCGTGCGATTTGGGTTGATTCTTTCTGAATCCACACCCGTGCCGCCACCCAGTCAATCGTAAGAGCCGACCTGGCCGCAGGCTAACGAAGCAGAAACGGGCTAGGTGTTGCCTTAATGCTAATCGCTAAGATCGAGTGAGTTTAGCGGCGGCAAGACCTAATCTCCGTCATTCCATCCGCCCCCTTTCGCTTTCTGCGGATTCCCTTGGTGAGACCAATGACATGGGGGAGATAAGGGGTGGAGATAGAGTATGGATTTACAGGTATCTTTGTGGCCCGTTATTCTTGCTAATTGCTTAGACAGACTCCTGCTTGTGACCCACGACCGACCGAAGCGCTACCTTAACATGGCTTTTCGCAACATCACCTACACCAATTCCGCCACTGGTTCAACACTTCCGTCTTCGCCAGCAGTAACGGTGAATGCAGCATTGCCATCACCAGCGACCCTAACGGCAACAGCAGTAGCAACGCCGACATTGCCAACGATCAGAAGGGCAACAACACCCCCGGCGATGGCGCCACCACCACCCCTATCACCACCAGTGACACTGCTAGCTCTGCTGAGGCCAGCAACAGCACAAGCATGTCCTCTTTCAGCCTCTACAAGGGCGATCCCGTGAATATATACGCTATGAGAAGCTAGTGCACCGAAGGCAACCCCGAATGGGTCGTATGGGACGGCTGGAGGGAGTTTCTCGGCCTGCCCGAAACACTTCCTCATTCGTGACTGGAGGCTGGACGACGTTTTCAAAATCTCCTGTTTTCGGATGCCTCACCCCCGACGCTTATCACAGACAGAGCTGGCAATGGAGTCATGGTGGGTTGCAGTCGCTGCAGTCACGTGCGCGGAAAGTGCGTGGTTCAATGTTCCGCGAGCGCTTGCGGTTGCGGTCGGCAGAGTGTTAGGGCTTTGCCGGTACGGTGCTGTTGGGCGGTGACTGTGTAATTTGGTGTTGATGTAGAGAATGGGATCACGGAGGTAGAGGTGGATCTGAAGGGCATGCCGAGAGGAGTTTGTTAAAGGATGGAAGGTGTCCATTTTGGCCTTATAAAGGCTTTCTGCTACACTTTGATTCGGGGCGTCCTTGATGACTTAGTCGAGCAGGATGGATGTGGACGAGAGAAGGGATGGCAACCTTAAAAACGGCCTCTGAAGAAATGTTGACTTAAACGCATATCTGGGCTTCTGGCTCATAATTCAACTGGCGCGTCTCTTCTAAGGCAACCAAGCGATGCTCGAGCTATCAGAGAAAGGATCGAGTTCGGAGATCGGAGGCGTACTCCCACAAAGGGGACCCATGAACGGGTCGGCCAATGTCTGCGCCGCATTCGCAATATGTTTTGTGTACGATAGAAGTTTTCGGGCTTAACAAGGCCAAGTGGGTACTTGAAAAGGATTTCGTCCTCACAGCGCGGGCGTAACCCACGCGTTCATGAACCCTGCCCCTTGCAGAGACGTTCGAAGTTGTTTAGTCGCAGCCTCGCCAAGTTAACGCCTGGCATATGAGTGCCGCGAACCTCGAGTGCCTGTGGGACTGAGATAAGTGCGGCGGCGGAGGCTACGGCGGAGGCTACGGCGGCGACAACTAGTCTTTAAGACGGAAGCCAGCGCAGGAGCAGCTCGATAACTGGGCGTTAAAGCAGGGAAGACTACGGCGGTGAGGCGCTTTACACGAGGAGCAGTGCCTGAGGCAGCTCCTCGTCATGTGGCACGCCTTGGGTTACGCAATCAGCGGAAGAAGCTGATCCTGTCAGCCATGCCTGGTTAGAAGAAATAGCCTTGAATATTCTGCTCGTCCACGGACCTGTGAGAGTCTTCAAGGCTGAGAGCTAAAACTTTAGACGTGCTGCGCTGACAGCAGATCAAGACGTAGCATGAGGCACAACGTGTGTGGAATAAAGCTAATTCGAACGCATATGAATGCTCTGCGCTCTGCTCTACAATCGCATAAGATGCCTGAGAGCCCAAGAGACTTCAAAGAGAAAACCGTGAAGAAATTATTTGTTTTCAAATGACTACCCTGCCTATTGCTACAGGCGAGGAGGTCAGAAGAACGGAAGTCCAAAAGCTTGTTGATGTACTGTGGCCTTAAATTCCGAGCTGCCAGATTCGGAGACACCAATGAAACTTATACGCTGTAGGCCGTCATAGCAAAGCAGCGGAGGAGGACGAACAACTCTTTGCATCCAAGTGGCGCCAGTGGAAAGTGAAATCACTCGCAGAAGGCCAAAGAAGACATTATGACTAAAGAACTAAGGAAACTGTCTTCGTAAGTGATAAAATACAAACGAAAGAGTCAGGTTGAATGAAATCCCCAGGCTCTACTTTGGAACTCAATAGTACTACTGCACAAAGGCCTTCAAGTCAGTAGATTGCTCCATGTTCATGACTCTCTCTCTAACAACAGCCTTGACGTCTGATTTCTGCTCATTTAAGACACCGCGGACCTTCGGGATACCCCACTGTTTGCGGATGCGGTAGTATGCACAGGTCAGGCCTCCCGCCGTCCGTTGTTGCTCTGGGTACGTCGACGACAGGCCAGCTTCGTGATGGCGTCGCTTCTGGCCAGCGGGGAAGCGCCCACGAAACTCTTTCTCGATTTCCTTCCAAGTCATCTCACGCAGAATCGCGCAGACCATAATGAAGGCGCGCTCTTCCTCGCCGTAACCGTGACGAGGCTCGCGACGCTGTGGATCGGTTTGAGCGGCTCTTGGAATGCTGTTCGGGGAATGCCTCCGCTGATTGCTGGAGGGCGAGTCCGGGTCAGAGACGGGTTCACCATCTGAGTAGGTGGTGCTTCCGGCAGAGCTTGGGCGACGATAGTCGGTGACTAAGTTAAATGGCAACAAGGGCTTGTTCTGCGCAGATGTTCTGGTGTACGCATTAGCGTACTGTGGTCTTGCATAGTCACAAATGGGATTCGTCTGTGTAGCGTAGTCCGCGCCGTAACTGTACTGCGCATAGCTATTGGGGTTGCAGGTTTGGCTGCCGACTCTGTGCGGGGCTGGACGGCTGCCCGGGGCCACGAAATCGAGAGACATTCTCTCCAGGCTACGCGGGCCCGGGCTCTGAGCGGTCAGTCTGTGGTTGTAGGTCTCCACAGATGATGAGGCGGCGGAGGGAGGAGTGAAAGAGTCCTCGTTGAGGATGGTCCGCAGGATAGCCATGGCGGATCCGGCGCCTGGTATGAGGCGAGAGAGCTTAAGCAGAATCAATCAGGCGGCCGATAGGGGGAGGTCAACGAGGTGAGCGTGGTGTTGCTGAGTAGGGAACAATGTGCGGCAACGAGCCAACTTTTAACTTGTACAAAGAAGGAAGAGGAAGTTGGGGGTATTAGAGGGCTAGACGCATTTTCAGGACCTAACCGGGCATCTCTTAAAATACTTACCGAGCTCCCACGTCTCGCAAGAGTCATCAACGCGTTAATCTAGTCAGTCCGGGGCTGGCGAGTCTGTGTAACAGTATAAACCTGTAAATCTTCAAAAGCAGACTCGTGATCCAAGGAAGCCTGTAGTAGACGTGTTGTTGGCTTACCATACCCCTACCTCATACTTACCCCTGTCAGAGATACTTGTCCATCGAGGGTGCTCTTGTTAAAGAAATCGGGCGGTGCGCCCTTCCGGGCAAGAAGCCATAATACAGCGGCAATCGACCGGCTCTGGCAAGCGGGCAGATCACCTCAATCTATTGCCCTAGTTTCCGTATCCTCATACTCAGCCCAGAAGAGGGCGAGCAGAAGGTTCGGAGCGCCAGAACTCAGCGCCGCATGATACGCCAAGGGAAGGAGTGGTCCGGTGGGCAAGATGCGCTGGCAGACGCCCATAGCGCGATCGGCACGTTCCTAGAACGGTTGGTGTCAGCCACATTAAGCAGTGCGTGTGCGGTGCCGAGTAGAGGCTCGCAGAAGCACATTATTTGTCGACATAAAGTGCCGTCTTGGCCCTCGAAGCGGCACGTCACATACCATGGCTGGCAGAATCCCCGTCGGTCCCTCCCCGTGGCTGATTGGATGCGACTTTTCTCACCGTCGCATCCGGCATCATTCCTAAAGCTATTAGTGCAGCGCGGTAACGCAGAAGCTCCTCGGCGGCGTGGAGAGTTACTATATAGCTAGAACGAGGCTGCAAACTCGCTATCCGACCGCAGTTAACCTAGCATTCAGCAGACGCTTTCGGCCGTTCGTACTACCAGCGGGCGGCCCAGCACACGTGTGTATGCCAGGATCTGGGGTGCTGGCGCTAAAGGACAGATTCAAGGGAGCGCCGTCCTTCTCCACCGCGCTCCATGCGCGCTAGGGAATACAGTGCTGCAGCGCGCGAGGGCCAACGGCGGCAAGGCAATCCGGGCGTCGGAGAGGTAGGACAACGGCGACCGCGCGATGAGCGTGCCTGGCGTGACGCAGACCCCGGTGCCGCACTTGAGACATGATGGCTGGGGCGGGAGGAGCATTACAGGCGGCGGGCGGCGACGGGGAGCGATCGGAGGCTGAGCAGGGTGCTGCGAGCGGTTGTGCTGCAGAGACAGGCAGGAGGCAGGAGCGGGTCCGGCAGAGGAAGCGCTCGTACAAGGCGGGATCGTGTTCGGGCTGCCAGTGGGTCAACAGGTTCCGCTGCGAATTTGGCTTTTTAGCGGCATCGGCTTGACCTGCCTCGGTCTAGAAATTTCCATGGAGGGTGTAGTCGACGCAAGGACAGTACGCCCCACTGGCAGTCCGAACATGAGCCCCACTTGTGTCATCGACCGGCTACCCGTCGAAACTTATTTTATTTTATATTTTGGGCGGGGCGGGCTCGTTCGCGGGCTGCATGTTTACGACAGGTCAGTTCGTGAAGAGCAAGCTTGCCTGCCGAAGCTGACGCTAGCGAGCCGGTTGGTGGAGATGGCGCAACCGGGGCGTGGACCTGCGCGGCGACACAGCGGCGCATGGGCGCGCGGTGGGCACAAGCATTCGGGCGTTGCTTTTGCTGCAGCACAGCCGCGTCTATGAAGGAACGCCTGAGCGATTTTCCCCACAATCTACCCCAACCACTCCCCCTCCTTAAACTTGCATGGTAGAGCACGTTTTGCTCCATACCTTTCCTAGTGCATGGCGCCTAGTTGAGCTGGCGGCGGAGGATCGTTCTTCATCAACCTCATCTATCTGCTAAGATTGGGAACAAAAGCTGGCATCAGAAAGCGTCGAAAGGCTGTTGGATGAAATCGAGGTTGATTTTGCGCCCCCAATAAACGCCAAGTACATCGGTACGGGCGTAGGAATGCAACTAAAAGGTTAGCCAACCAACAGCCGCGTGCGTAAACGCCGTCGTTGGTGGGTCGTGCGCTGCGCTAGCACGCATTCACACTCATGTGACCTACCATGCCAGTTCGGTTCTGCAAGTCGTTGGTTGGACTCCTATACCGGTTGCCGACGCGCTTGGCATCTATTAGAGTCGGTCACCTAGTTGTCTGTAAACTTTCCGCTCAAGGTCTACAGGCGTCTGGCTTGGATGTTTCTTGCGGACCCACATCATGGAGCGAACCCCGGATAGCGGCCTCCTCGGGACAGACCTCTTATAGGCTTAGCGAAGGTACCTCGCAGCAAGAGACGCAGCTACACGAGATTATGTAAAGCGCTAAGGCTTAGTGGAGGATTACTAAGCTATACTAGTAGTAGTAAAGCCCAGTAAGCAGTCGGAAGGAGAGGACTCTCTATTAAAGAGTAACCGGGTAGGAGATTTAATAAATAATAAAGAAAAAAGAAAAGAGTAATAAGTTTTATATCTTATATTTTATTATTGTATATCTCAACGAGTAGAACTATAGTACTATCTAAAAGACTTTATATACATGAGGTTTTATAGTCTTAGTAATAATATAATTACTAAGTAAAACCTTCTAGAAGTATCTTATTAGAAATCTAGTTAAGATAATTTCTAAGAAGATAGATTCTAGACCTAATCCTTATTCGATTTTAATAATTTTTATATTATAATAATTGAAATTGATCAAACCTTAATAATATATAAAAAGATTTATAATCTAACTTATACTTATTTAGTTATTTACCACTAGAGTCGTGTAGTAAATTTTGCTACTAAGGTTTACTACTATAATTTACTACTTAAATAGCTCTCTGGGTAAGTCTATTATATACCTTAGGTATTTATTTAATACCTAAGATAATAATGTATTATTATATTAATAAGCTACACTTATATAAGCTTATTTATTAATATTTAATAGCTCTAAACTTTTTTTAACATAGTTGATAAGTGAAACGTTCGGATAAGTGAAACGTTTGGCCATTTCTTAGTACTATAAAAACACCACTATCTTTCTTGCATTATAACACCACCACCTAATTTTATATAATAATTACATTATGCGAGGTTTCTTATGTGCTGGGCAAGTCCTTATATTATGCCTAGTTAACATACATCCCCTGCAGCGGTACAGAGCTCGACTTAAAGCCTTCGGTATCGCATTACTATCCTTACTTTAAGCAGCTTCCAGAGGTGCTATAGGCTCCTATAATAGCTTAACTGCCTCTTTAAGTGTAAGGCTCTCTCTTTGAGTAATATACTTAATTTTAATATTGCACTTTTTAATCACTTTCGCATTGTGAGCCTGCGCACGCTCGAGTTGCTCTGCCATGATTGCTATTGCTTATAACGCTAACTTAGTACTCTTTGCCATCTTTCTTATTGCCACCATCGTAGGTGACGTGGATCGTCGTTTAAGCTTATATTGTTAGCGTTCTATAGCTCTCTACTGCTTCTTAATCTGGCACACTATTTTGGGTATGTTGGTCACCGAATTTGTTGAGGAAGTTAAGGGCTCAGAGGGTAGTAGGATATTTATTACACCTAATCTATCAAGCACCTCATTGGGATTAAATAGAAAAACACCAGTAGCTTTAAAGGTGCTTTTAATATTGCTGTTACTTAGCACTTTAGGACGAGCAGCAGCGTAGATCCAAAGGAAGTTATCTATATTAACGTGGTTCTAGCCATCACGGGCTAACATCTCTACCCCTCGATGATAGCGCTACTTAACTGAACTAAAGCAGGCAATATCCAATGGTTACAGAATATGCGAGGAATATAAAGGCAGCCATAATGGGATAATATTATTATTCCTTACGTATGTCTCAAATGGCTCTAAATAGTAGCTACTGTGTCCATCTATAATGAGGAGTCATTTAACACCTTTAGTATATTCTTTTATATAAGGATCAAATACCTCTATAAGCTATATATAGCCTAGTCTATCGTTCGATCATCCGGTTTCGCTATAGGCGATTATCTAGTCATCCGGAAGGCCTGCGTCCTTATTAAACTAGATATTCTGGAACACCTTCCCTTTAGTGATAACTATAGCTAGTATATGGTATTTGGCTGTGTTTATGCACTTAATAACCGTCATCCAGTCACGATTGCTAGGCTATATATAGTATCGAGGGCTATCTACTGCCGTTACAACCGTAGCTGTGCTAATATTACCTCTTAGAAAGCCTATCTCGTCCATATTATAGATATCGTTATCTTAGATGCCATGCTTGTTCGCTATATTCTTAAGGAGCCGAAAATACTTATTAATTACCTTAGGATTCTTTTATTTTGCTCTTTAATAGTTATATTTCTTGCTTTATATAATTTGCACTTTAGGAATGCATTTGACGTAGTTCTTAATCTAATATTTGCTGACTGACGACTTGCCCTGTAGTTGACGTAGCATATTAGCTATATCTTCGACCATCTACTTACGAGGGGGATAACTGTAGATAGTAAGATCTAATATCTATTCCGTTAATGTCTATTCTTTATCGTTATTAAGGTTTCTGCCGTTTGCGATAGTTTCGGTGCATAGAGGTAGACCTTAGAGGTAGTGCCGGAGCGTATCGTAGTTCATACGATATATACATGACGCTTTCTTAATACTTAAGATTTAATTCCTTCTTAACGCGTTTATAGCA